>WBNM01040978.1:64069-78419 GCA_013399055.1 Ramphastos sulfuratus
GTCAGTAAACATTTGTTAAGTGTTATAATGGTTATATCTGGGAAATACTACTTTTCAATCAGAAAGTTTGTTTTCCTTATTTATGCTTGCAGAAAAAAATTATTAACAGTATTTCCAATACCTACCTGGGGGCATGATTTACTAAACATCTAATTTAGTGATTGATTAGGGATGTAAGAGAGAGGCACAAGTCCTATTAAATGTCCCTTAGAAAAATCGAAACAATCCACTTGTCCATTCTGAGTTATATTAATATCAAGTTAAAGTTGTGTCGTTTCTTCATATTCAGTCCAAGTTAATATTGCAGAAACATAGATGTCCATTGTCAGAAAAATGAGAAAGGAGTTTAAATTCTATTCCTTGCTTAACATTCCTCCTGTGGTCTCTTGCCTTTGTGTAATTCTAGACAGCAGTCAGTTGTTGCAGTCTTACTTTTAAACTTTTTCTCCTCTACTAGCATATTTGGTATCTGTATTCTGATGTTCACTAAGTTGTAATTTTTGGGTTATGTGCAATGTCAGGGATTTTTGAGCGGTGTTGAAGTACCAACCAGGTCCAGGATTATCCGGTGCAAATAAGGTCTCATGCGTTCAGCTTGGGAGGGCTCTGGGTAGCAATTGCACAGAGGAGAAATGCTTGTTGCAGACTTCCCTGACTGGCTGTATTACTAAAAGGGAACAGCCCATTGATCCCAGAATCACAGAATCATTCAAGTTGNTGTGTGATGATCAACTGAAAATTTGTGTTAAAGGAAACAAGTCTTTAAGTAATTTATGGAATTAAATCTTCAGGGGGAAGAAAGGGAGGGGGAAAAAAAGTGGCTATCTTGATTGACTGTTACAAGTAAAGAAAGAAATAGTTTGGCTCTTTTGTTCTTCATGGAACATGGGTATTTGTGCTGTGCCTTCAGTCATGGGCCATTCTGTAGTATAGCCAGCTATAAAGTCTCAGCTAGCAGCTGTAGAAACAAGAATGTGGGTTGGAAGGGGTTATTAGTCTTTGTGGATATTTGTTCTCTTCTGCCAGGGAAAACAGTAAAAAGAGTAAATCTTTCTGCCACTTCACCTGTATTTACTTTCACATTTCTGTTTCCTTGTGTGCAGACTTGTTTATGTCCCAGAATTTCAGGCTCTGTTTATCTTCCACCCATTGCTTTCTGAAACTACATTAATGTGCCTTGGCTGTCTTTGTGTTTTGTCAAATCCATAACTAACGATAAAATGGTGCTTGAAAAATTAATCAAAGTGCTTCTAGGGGAACGAAAGAGTGATCTGCATGTAACCACTTTATCCCAAGAGGAGAAAAATATTAAAACATATAAATTAATAGTATATTAAAAAGTATAAGGCTTAGAATTGTGTACACAGCTGTATTTTGTTGAAAGTCCCTACAGCTCCTCAATTTGTTCTCCAACCCCTTTATAAAATGGATTGATAGAAGTGAACGAAACATGACTCACAAATCTGAAGGCTTCTTGCATGTAGTTATGTTCAGACAATAAAAAATATATATTGAAACAATTAATTCCAGAGTGTTTATAAAGTTATGTTGTATCATGACTTTCAAAATTAATTTTCTTTCTTTACCAGCAAGAACCAGCTTGCTGTCGGTAGGGAAGAAGTGAGGAGTTTGTCATACATTACTGTAACTACCAAATATTTGTTACCATTTCTGCATGTGTCATGATGGCCTTATTGACTCCTTCAGAAAAACTAAAAAACAAAAGCAAAAACCAAAAACACACAGAAAAAAATCCCACTAAATTTCAGCCCTAACTGACCAAGAAAAGAGTCTGAAAAGTTTAAGAAAAGGTGAGGATAATGAATTTTCTATTTATCCACATGAGTTTCACCTACTTGATTTTACATTATGGATTTAAGTGAAGTTATGGATCATCTGAAACAGTAGATTATCTTGCCCTGATTACTAGGTCTTGTAATGACAGGACAAGGGGCAATGGGTTTCAACTGGCAGAGAGGAGATTTAGACTGGATGTTAGGAGGAAGTTCTTTCCAGTGAGGATGGTGAGACACGGGAACAGGTTGCCCAGGGAGGTTGTGGCTGCTCCCTCCCTGGAGGCATTCAAGGCCAGGATGGACAAGGCCTTGAGTGACCTGTACTAGTGAGAGGTGTCCCTGCCTATGGCAGGGGCTTGGAACTAGATGATCCTTGAGGTCCCTTCCAACCTTACCCTTCTATGATTCTATGTGGAACTTAATTGTTAATCAACTTAAATGCCTGTACATTGCAGAGATTTTTCACTAAACCTTGACTGAACTTCTTTCGTATTTACCAACCATGAAACTATGCTATTTTGGCACATTTTTGCAGGGGTAATTTGTAAAAACTCTGCAAAGAGGTCTTTTTTGAATAGGTAATTTGGGATTTATCATCAGAAATCCATCCATATACATACATACATACATACATATATATATATAAATAGAAATAGAAATTAAAAAGTGATCCTTCCTACCCCAATGAAAAAACGTAAATCAGGTTTACGAAGTTATGAACCCCTCAGTTTCAGGACTGCATGAAGGCAAGGCTGGATGAGGCCTTGAGCAGTCAAGTCTAATTGAGAGATGTCCCTGCCCATGACAGGGAGGTTGAAGTGGACAATCTCTAAGGTCCCTTCCAACCTAAGTATTCTGTGATGTATGAATGACAACTTGTAATCCATCAACAATATTCTTTGTAAGAATGACTAAATAAACAGGATAGTTGTTGAACAATGTCTACTCAGGCAGCTTGATACCTGCATCCTAAAATTGTGAAATGTGTCTCTTGGTGATCATAAGTTGCCTCCTTTTTCCTATTGGATGAGATTCATAATGGCATAGCCCTGATTTTTGCTTAACTATTTATCTTAAGTCCCCCAGATTAATAAGGCTTGTTGGGTTAGGTTTAGCAGACAAACAGCAGATGCAGAGATTCTGCACGTTGGGAGAAGTACTGCAATTAAAATTGAAGAATTAAATCTCTAATATGTCAGGTTTGTTCAAAGCTTGTAAAATCTTTGTGGTTGAAAGTAATCAATCCAGAATGGTTTTCCACAATCTTGTGATGTGCAGGAAATTGCCATACTTCTAATAGGACAAATTTCTTTGTGTTTCAATGTATTGAGCACCCTATGGTATAGTAGTGGAATACAAATATAACTGTATTTGTCATGTTATTTGTGCTTACAATCATAGATCTGTTGAACAGAACTCAGATACTCTGATGTTGTCTTTAACTGTAGCATTTTGGTTTTATGGTGTTAGTATGCATGAATGCCTGTGAAAAAGAGCTACAGCTCATCATACACTAAACCTAATTTGGTCTTTCTTTGTATGGTGAAGTATGGAAGGAATCTGAAACTAGGGTTGTAATAGTTTCTGATTGCACCGTTTGTTTTTGTTCCTCCCCCACTGTCTCCCATTTGAAAAAAAAACTAAGAAAGGGATTACAATTTGGGTGACTTTGGGATAATAGAAGTCAGTCCATTGAGTAAGCAGTAATCAATACAATTGAAATAGGTAACTTAAAGGAAAAAGTAGGGAGCTGGATGAGAAAAAATACCTGGGGATGTGTTTAAGTTTTGGGAATATTTAATTTTATATATGAGAACAATTTTTTAAAGACTACAGGAATACAGTTCAAGTATAGATACACAGATTTAAAGTGTATTGGTTTGTGTTGCAGCCTTTATAAAAAGTAAGGACTGCAGATGAAAAATTCTGCAACAGAATTGAAGATTCAACTTACTAAATCAGTTTAGGTTAAGAAACCATTAAAACTCAAGCTAAGGAGCATTAGGAAAGAGCAGTTATTTTTATTTACAACTCATTTTGTTAAGAGGGTGTAATTTACTCCCATAGACAAACATAAATACTAAGTTTCATGGAATGTACAAGGTATAATTAAAGTCAGAAATAGTATGCTAAGAAACATGCATGATAATGCTGCACACAATTCTAGTTTGGAATCTGTTGTGGTTTAATCTTGATTGCATTTTTTCCAAGGAATACTGGACTTCCACCTTGATTAGAGTTCAAAGGCTTAAAACGTTACTGTCTTAATGATATCATTATTTTTAGAACAATTCTTTTGCTAATTTTAAACAACCTAACTTACTTTGTGCTCTCTGTAACTGATACAGATTTTCTGTTACATCTCTATCAGCATGAGAATAGTCTCCTGCATTCCTTAAGTACAGAACAGTGAAACAAATACTTGAGATCAGATGGAAGTGATCATTTAGATCTGATCTCCAAGCCTGGAGAAATAGTTGCCTGTGAACTTTTTAATTTGCCACACACTTCCAGTGTTAGGGTATTCTGTGTTTGCTTTTCCATCAACTGTGCGCTGTTTGTACATGCATGCTTCTTGCATAGCTGCCTGAATGTCAGCCAGCACTTCAGGGCACTTCAGATTTTGTATCCTCAGAAGGAATCTATTTCCTGGGCAACCAGATGTTTTTTTTCTTCTTTAACCTTCAGGTTTCTTTTCACATAAACCTAACAGTTTGATCGGTGCTGTAAAAATACAATCAGTTTAAGGAGACACAAGTAACGTGACAGTAATTTTTTATTAGTTGGTGCATGTGCTGTTGTAGCTGGAAGAGACAGCCACTGGAAAAAAAAACCCAAATTTTCAGAGCCTCTCCTCAGCAATTGGCTGCCCAGGGAGGTGGTTGAGTCACCAACCCTGGATGTGTTTAAAAGTCGTTTAGATGTGATGCTTGGGGGATATGGTTGGGGGTGAACTTTGTAGAGTAGGATTAATTGCTGGATTTGATGATCTCAAGAGTCCTTTCCATCTGGAATGACTCTGTGATTCTGTGAGTGATGGCATTTTGAGGAAAACTGAGGGAACAAGAGTGTAGTGGAATTTCCTGACTTAAGTCAGGCATGAAGCCTTCTTTATTTTTTTTTTAATTTAATATTTTTATTTAAAAAGCCAATGTACTTTTTTTAAACTTTAGGATGAGGTATTCTATGAAGTGTACAAAGTCAGATTGACCTTCGCAAAACTAGAAAACACAACTAGGGTGGAGCTGTAAAACTGTTGACATCTGGTTCTCTATGCAGCCTCTGTATCTGGAATTAGTTACATGCTATGTCCTAATTTATTTGCAATAGTAAAGCAGGAAATCATATTTGTGATCACAGCTTACTGCACAAATACTTTAAAGTAGTGAAGATGTAGTGGATCCAAAACAATAGATCCATGACTAGTAAAGAAAGCGTTTCCAATTTCTTTTTTTCTAATGAACAGAAGATAGGTAGAAATGTCTCACATACCTGAGTACTAAACTAACTCAAAACCCAGAATGCACCCAGAAGTATACAGATATATGTGAAGATCTGGTGTTGAACTGAGACAGATAGTGAAGGAGGTTGTTGACATGAGGTCATCTTTCTTTGTCACAAATTTTGAAGCATATATGGTGAATGAGGCAGGAAAAACAGAGGGGAAAAAAAGGAAGGGATAATGACATAGTTTATAAAGTTGGGTGTTATTTTGGAAGATTGTATTCATCTCCACACCTGCTGCTAAATTGCTTTGTGGAGTAAGTCAAGTAACTTTTCACTAGTACCCCACTGTCGCTTTCTGTGTATCAAATTTCAGCCCATGAGACCTGGCTTGCAGAAATGTAGGACCCTGCAGCTGCAACTACATGAAGAGCTTAATTTTGAGTGGACTGAACACCACATAACAGCTACAGACTTATTTTGGATGTAGTTAAGGAGCAAAAGAGAGGAAGCTGTTGCGGCTTTATCTTCTTGATTACCCTTCATCACTCTATCTTGCAGTGCTGTGAAAAACATTTTCTCCCACTGTTCATGCTGTGGCTCCAACCACATCCCTTCTTTATATTTTGCAACATAAAAGGATATGCTGTCTTAATTTCTAGGTTTGCATTACACACATCAGCTTCATGTAATAGGAAGTACTTTGGAAAGGAAATGAACAGATACATACATGAAAGATCAAACTGGGGAGAGGCAGATCTACTTTCCGTTTACTCTTTCTTTGACTGAGTTCCTAATAATTCAAACAGACCTAACTGTAGTAAGAACACAAATGTGAAATTAAAAATTATTTCGCATGACTGTTGTTGCAGTAGTATTTTTGAAAGATTAATATGCTGCAGCAATGAGTATCAGACAAAAGTAATTGACAAAATTTAGTCCAACGTTATTTAAAACGAAAGCAATCACAGCATCTCAAAAATAAGTTGCTCCATGCTTCAAGGGGAAAACAAACCATGCAGTCCCAGGCACAGAAGTACTGCAATTACAAGTGTGATGACTGTTAATATTATGGTTCTGCAAAGCAGATGGATGAAGTTTTCATGGGCAGCCTTAATTTTGGCACTTCTGAGGTTTAGAATGTTTGGGTTTGCAAATGTAAAGCTCTTTGTGTGTGTGTGTATTCTGATATGGACTACTTTAAAAGCATATAAAGGGAATTTGTACTGATCTCTGTGCTTTATCACTAGACTTGGAAGCCTTAAATCCCTTTTACAGTTTGGCAATTGACCTGATAATTTAGACAACTATGTGCGATGTTTCTCTTTTCATCCTGAAGCTTGTCATGTCATCACTTTCGGTGATGAAATATTGTATGCTTTAAAAAAAAAAATCTGTAAAATCTTAGTGATTAAAAACGTTATAAGTTAGTATTGTAATTAAATATTTTTGCTACCCTGGTTTTGGTGTGATCAGTTTTTGTATTCATGTGCTTGTTGAACAGTATAGCAGAAGAAAAAAAACCTGCCAGGACAGAGACTTTCTGATTAAGTCATATGGTTCTTACAAATTATACTCATTTTACATTAATCAAATTCTTATTCAGAAATGGTTCTAATTTGTACTCAGATCCTCTAAATTGAAAAAAGTCTATTCTGTGCATTAGGTTTAAGAACACTAGTATCTAAAATGAATGGATTTTATATATAGCAGCAAATGGTCAGTAATGCTAATGAGCAGCCTAGTAAATTGAGTTCAACCCCATAACCTCACATCAAGTCCGTTCATCGCTGTTCCAGTCCAGTGATCTGGAACTTCATGGTGTGATTAACTTTATTTCTAGGCAACTAAACATGTTGTCCATTCTGCAAACATGTGCAGGACTTGGAATTTTTTTTTTTATTTGGATCCCCTGAGGCAAGTACTTTCTGTATCAGGCATAAAGTTTGGAAAGTCATCTGCCTCATGAAGGACATAAAATGTACACACCATTTCTGACATTCTTCTGCTTAAAGCAAAACACCTGCACTAGAAATTCTATTTCCTTTCTCTTCGGTTGCTGTCACTGTGGGCTACTTTGTTCCAAGTGGCACTGGGCAGGCTGTCAGGAAGAGGATCTTTATGCATTTCTCTTTGTCCTCACTTCCCCAAAAGACCACCGATAATCATTACATCTGTCTTACCAGACTGAGTACTCGGTGACATGTGCTTTACGAATAATGGATCCACGCATGAAAAAGACAATCTGGCAGGTTTTTTTTTGTTTCATCTGTTTAACTAATTGCTATATATGTAATAACAGTAAGTGGAAATAGAAACAGACCCTATGAATTTTCATTATCATGAAATACAACCACCTACTCAAACACTGCTTTAATTAAAAAAAAACAAAAACACAACAACAAAAAAAGACTTTATCTGCAGATAGACAGTGTTATGGTATTTGTTTGTTCATTGTGCAGATTACATTTTCACTTTATGCCTCCTGGGGATGTTCAAGGCCAGGTTGGATGAGGTCTTGAACAGCCTAGTCTAGTTGAGATGTGTCCCTGCCCATGGCAAGGAGGTTGGTCTAGGTGATCTCTAAGGTCCCTTCCAACCTAAGCCATTCAATGGTTCATGTAAGTAATGTAGTGTCATATGACCTTTCAACTTTTCCATCATTGTTTGCTTGAAAAGTAATTGTTCTTAAGAATCCTAGAATGGTGTGGGTTGGAAGGGATCTCTAATAGTCATCTAGTCCAGCTTCCCCTCCACTGAGCAAGGATATCTGCAACTAGAGCAGGTTGCTCAGAGCCCCATCCAAAGTCACCTGGAATGGTTCCAGGGATGGGGCATCTACCGCCTCTCTGGGCAATGTGGCCCAGGTTCTCACAACCTTCAGTGTAAAACATTTCTTTCTTCTCTCTAGTCTGAATGTCCCTCTTTTAGTGTAAACCATTATCCCTGCTCAAAAGTCTGTCCCCCAGCCTTCTTATAGACCCCGTTATGTACTGAAAGGGCACCCAGAAGGTCTCCCTGGAGCTGAACAACCCCAAGTCTCTCATCCTGGCCTCACAGCAGAGGGCTTCCAGCTCTGCCATCACTTTTGTGGCCTCCTCTGGTCCCGTTCCAGGTCAGGAAGGGAGGCAGAACCCCAGTGATAATTTCAACAAGGCATTATAATATGAAACTACCATCCCTTTTGTTGTCTTTCCTGGCTGTTGCACATATTGGGGATCAAAACATACACTATTTTAGATTGAATCTTTAAAATATTGTTTGCTTCCTGCCTTTTTCCCTGTCCTTTGGTAAGGAATGTTTTTTTTATATGCTATGCTTTAGAAAACTGGTTAGGAAATTTCCTCAACTCTTGCCTAAAGATTTCATTTTAATGAAGAAGGGAATGTAAATGCACTTGTCATATGTGTGTGTGAATAATATGTTTAAAAGTGTGTCTAAGATCTGTGTAAGTTTTCAAACATAAGGTGTTCTCCCCTGACTCTTTGATTTCTGTGTTTTGACATTGCTGTAGATAGAACCAACCTTATATATGGACTGGTGTGAAATGTGGTAAGAAAGTGCTGAGTTTAAGTTACTTTCAATGTTTTGGCTCTGTTGTGAAAATTTTAGTCATTGACAGTTTAATATGATTGAGTCATTACATTACTCTGCCTTTAATTTTTCATGTGTGTAAAGGACCAAGTATATTTCATTCTTTTCAGAATCCTGTTCTTTGAGATCACTGACCAGCGCTTACAGTTTATTGGTAATGGTAGTAGTACTTAGCTCTTTTAAATATTTATCTGTTCAGATCTGTTAATCTGTGATTAACATAGAATAGCTTAGGCTGGAAGGAACCTTAGAGATCATCTGCTCCAATCTCCCCACCATGGGCAGGGACTTCTCTCAACTAGGCTCGGGTGCTCAAGGCCTCATCCAACCTCGCCTGAACACTTTCAGGGAGGATGCATTCGCAGCCTTCCTGAGCAGCCTATTCCAGAATCTCACCGCTCTCATACTGAAGGACTTCTTCCTAAGATCCAGTCTAAACCTACTCTCCCTCAGCTTCAAACCATTCCCCCTTGTCTTATTGCTAGATACCCTTATGAAAAATTGAGGAAAATTGAATGCTGTGAGGGCAAAGCTTATGTGTGAAACACTTATTTTAAAGATGTATATTTAGTCACTATTATAGGAATTAATTAGGAAATTTTATTTTTTTTTACTATGGTGCTTATCAGGAAAAGAAAATTATTTTGAGTTTTAGTTCATATTAGTTCCCAAGTTATAAAAAAGGGGAAAGACTGGTGCTTTCAACATTTCTTTTATTATAAAGAAGTGACATTTCTGGTTTAGATTTGGGAATACTAACACATATCTGCATGCTGCTGTGTCTCTATTGTCGCTATAGGTTATATACCTGACACTTGGCATTCACACTTCTTCCAGTGACGCATATTTAGCGTTTATGTAAATTCAACCAGGGGACAGTGTCACCATTTCTGCAAGTTTCATATGCTGTATTGCTAAGCAACATGTGTACAGATGACAGTGTTTACTTTCATTTTATCTTCCCTGTCCCACTCCATGCCCCGCCCTGCCTAAAATGTGACACAAGTTTGAAAGGTGAATATTAGCTTGTCAGGCAAAACAGTATTTTTAGTTCATACCCTATGAATGATGACGATACAGTAGGTAGTGAAGATTTTGGATGTTCTTCAGTTTCATTACTTAAATATTGATGACATTCCCAGCAGTATATAAATATTTTTTCCATGCAAATGATTTTTTTGTTTGTTTTTAATTTTGGAACAATGTTTCATTATTCTTGTTTTACACCTTCTGGACCATAATCACCTTGGAAAATAAGTTTTGGAATACTCTCTTTCTCATGTACACACCTGTTACATTGTACCAATAGCAGGTATGGGTAAATTATAAATCTGGATATCTTTTGCAGATAATGTGATGACCTGTCTTTGTCAATATCTGCATTCCTGAAGCGTGAAAGTACGGTGATGGAACATAATATGAATGTGTATACACAGAGAGACACACCCCCACCCCCCCCATATATATGAGAGATACAGACAAAGACATTATTTCCTATAATTTGAGTTCATAGGGTGTTTAACTTTTTATGTTCAAGTACAGCAAGCCAAATTCTACTGTAAATTCTGGGGAGAAATGACAGCTGGATCAGGCACCAAGTTCTTTGGCATCCTGGATTCATAGTCTTTTAATAAATATAAGCAAAGGAATTGCTGTGTCAATAAAAGAACTTGTCTGAACACTCCTTAAGCTTAAATAAGTGAAATAAAGATGCAAGGTCATGTTTATATGTGGTCCACAAGGATCTTCTTTGTTCAATGAAAGAATAGAAATAAGGGATCTGGTTTTGGGAACTACATTAACGGGCACCAGATCTTGAAGAGGCCCTCAGCAGTCAGATGTGTTTGTGTGGAAAAACTGAAGTAAAATGTATATTTTCTTACCTGAACTACAACTAATGCTAAAATTCAGGAAGGAGGTATGCATCTATATTCAAATGCATTTTACCAGTTTCAGTTTATTTTCCATACATTTGGGTTTTTTTTCCAAATTAGTTCTATTTGTACAGTGCAAACTTCCCTCTCTATTATAAGATGTGTGTTTAACTGGTGAGGTTTTTTTGATACTGTGGGGACTTCCCAATTCCTGCTTGCACTTTGCTAGGTTTTTATGTGGCAATGTGTTGTGAAGAAATCTTGATAAATTCAGGATATGAGCTATCATTGCTTGTCCTCCTAGATTTGGGCTATGAGCAACTGAGCAACTTTACTGATAGATTTTCTTGGACATGTGTAGCATTCTAAATCTATTCCAAATCTGAAACACTTTCTCAGTGTGAAAATTAAAGGCATTTTACAGAAGTCAAATTTTGTACATACTAGCATTTGCAAGTACCACATGGCTAGTGGTGATCACTAGTACATTTATTTAATTTTCTTATTGACAGACTGGTGTAGCCTCATTTCTATGTTGCCTTTACTTTTTTCCATTTTTGAGGAGAAAAATTATGTCATTCCCCGAATGTTTGATTATACAAAGGTGAACTCCATTATTTTTCTTGTTTGATATTCATCAATTTGCATATTAATGTTTTCAGTGGAAACTAAGTATGCTAATTTCACAGCTTCTTAGCAGATACCTTAATCACGAGTATATTTGTATGTTTAAAAAGAAATCAGGTAAACTGCAGCGTTGGTTCTGAAAATTATACTGTGGGTCAACCAGAAAATCATCTCTTATCTCCATAGGAAATGTAACCAGCTGAAGTTGAAGTTAAGCTACAAATTAAGAGATTCTTGTTTTGGGTTGGTTAATTCCTCTGCCTTTTACCCTCTCAAACAATAGTAACAGTCAAGCAAGTTAGCAAAACAACAGATCTTTCAATCTTTTTGTATATGTTCCTTGAAAAGGGATTTGTGCACATATTTGTGCGTGGGTTTAAACTGGAAGAGAGTAGATTTAAACTGAACGTTAGGAGTCAGTTCATTGCAGTGAGGGTGGTGAGGCACTGGAACAGGTTGCCCAGGGAGGTTGTGGCTGCTCCCTCCCTGGAGGTGTTCAAGGCCAAGTTGGAGGAGGCCTTGAGTGACCTGTACTAGTGGGAGGTGTCCCTGCCTNTTTTTTCTTAGTGTGAATTTAATTCCTTTCACATCTGCAGAGATCAATTGGCAATGTCAAGTTGCAATATGCTAAAATATATATAAATAGTAGTACGATTGGCAGGTTTTGTCTCACAGTGGAGTAGAAATGTAGCATCATAAGCATGTCAGCTCTGTGGTTATGGGGGTACCTAAAATAATCTAGGTTATTGCGCATACTACTGGGAGAAGTAAGTTTATGAGCAAGGCAATTTACAGTACCCAGGTTAGGATTTACCCTGATGGCCTGTATGACCTCTGAAGTTGTCACCTTCCTAGGCTGGTGTTGGAAATCTTTCAGATATATTGAGCATTTTTTTCAGTAGATACTGGAATATAGTTTGCACTGCCAGCAGAATACTATTTACAGTACTTGCTGGATGTCATTTGTACCACAATATCATTTTACTTCAACTTGATTTAATGTCTTTTTACTTCCTTCACTTACACTGTATGCTACACACTGAATAATTATGCCTGTAAGTTCATGCAGGTTAGAGCTTAGTCATTGCATTTCATAGTCAAATGTTACAATTGTCATCCAAATGCCTTAATTTAAATGAGAGATGTGTATCAGGAGGCTGTCCCAGTGAGCAACATTTAACTAAAATGCATGTCATCTTGTCATGGTGCACTCTGTGAAGATCTTTCTGTTCAGCTTTATTTCAGTGCAATTTCAATGTGTTTCATAGTAGTTTCAGTGACGTTGTTGCTTAAAATTAATAAAACATTAAATTTTATATACATAGTGAGAATTTTCTTTATAAATCCCAACAACCTTAAAAAAATCTTACCCCATAATGTGCTGTTATTATTGCAGTAATAATAGTACATAAAATTAGTTGAACCTTAACTGTAAGCTAATGTCTGGAAATGAATATTTTAGTGCCCCTCAAGTGGCATTTAATTCAAATGTTGCACAGGGACATTACCAAGACAGACTGATGTCGTACAGTCTGTTGGAGCTAAATTAATATAGGAAAATCACATTTCCTAAACAGTTTCTGAGCAGGAGTAATTTAAATTGTCAGTAAGTTAATACCGATGAGGTGAATTTCCTTTTCCAGACCAGATTTCAATTAAGTCTAAGTAAAATCAATAGTTTTTAAAAAAACATAGTCAGCAGAAAATAAGTACAGTTTGCAATATGTGGTGCTTCAAGCCATTTCTATGAACAGATCCAAGATAGATTTTTATTCTCTAATCATATGTTTAGGGGATTGGCTATTTAGTAGATTTTTAGCTCTCCAGATGCTCACACAATGGTCTTTAAGTACAGTATCCACAGATTATCTCCAGAATGCTGTAGATTAGCTATTTTAAGATTTGAATTGTGAATAAAAGCTGGAGGAAAAGCAACAGCAGTTGCAAATGTGTTGTCTCAATTAGCTCATTTTAAACGTATTTACCAGTGAAAGAGACAAAGCAGGCAATGTCTGCATGTAACACTGTTACTTCATTAATATTTTATATACATATGCGTGTGTCTATAAATAAAAGCTTTATGTGAATTCTGTCAACAACAGAAGAGTATCTAAATCAGGGGCCTTTTTTGTTTGTTTATTTCACTTGGAGGGCATTACAAGTTATTATCACCAAGGACTGATTAGCAAATTTTGGACAATAATGAACGTAGTTAAATTTTAAGTAGAACTTCTCTCTGTTTGTTTAGAAACTCAACATTTTACAGTTTTGGCAGATAGGTTGCTTCACTGCCAGTTGGAAGAGCGTTTTTAATTTGCTTTAATTTAGTAATTGCAACTCTTACAAAAATATCTTTTTAGTGAGTAACTTGTAACATATAATTTTTAGTCTTTAAGGATAAAATATGCTTATTTTAATTTCAAATAATTGCCTTAAAATGTTTTTCTTGTTAACAAACAGTACTCATTGGATCTATGTCTTGCTGTGTTACCTGATACAGCTAAGTTAAAGCAAACCAAGTCTGAAGCTGTGTGCTTGTCTTTAAATACTTAGGTTGAAGGAAAGGGAGCCTAGATGAGATTAATCTAGCAGCTTGTCCAATCACATCTTAGAATCATAGACTCATAGAATGGTAAGATTGGAAGGGACCTCAAGGATCATCTAGTTCCAACCCCCTGCCATAGGCAGGGACATCTCCCACTAGCACAGGTTACTCAAGGCCTCGTCCAGCCTGGCCTTGAACACCTCCAGGGAGGGAGCAGCCACAACCTCCCTGGGCAACCTGTTCCAGTGCCTCACCACCCTCACTGGAAAGAACTTCCTCTTGAAAACCTCCTGAAATCTTGAAAACGCCCTCCTGAAATCTTGAAAACCTCCAGTGATGGGGACTCTACCACAACCCTGGGGAGGTTATTCCAGTGATTTCTGTCACTGCAGACAGTATTTATATTAGGGTCGAACCTCTTCCAGTGCAACCTATCCTGTAGCCCCATGTCTTCTCCATGGGACTCCTTG
>WBNM01040980.1:4750-17451 GCA_013399055.1 Ramphastos sulfuratus
GCTAGGGGGGGCAGAGCAGGCCGGCAGGTTTAGGGGGGCAGAGCAGGCAGGCAGGCTTAGGGGGGCAGAGCAGGCAGGCAGGCTGGGGGCTGCAAAGCAGCACCAAGTTCTTAGGCAGGAGGAGGTCCCAGCCCTTTGCAGAGGAAGCTGAGAGCATCTCTAGCAGGCTGTGGAACCCAGGCCAGTGCCCTCTCTGGATGGAGCACAAGTCCCTGACCCCCACCCCAACAGGCTGCTCTGATTTCCATCTCTGAGCACACAGCTCCTGCGTGGGCCCAGTGCTGCCTCCTGGTACATCTGGAGGGACAGAAAGAGCTGAGCCCTGCCCTCCAGCACAGCTCCTGCCTGGCTGTGCTCAGGGCTGTGCTGGCACTTGGCCTGCCTGGCTCTGCCATGCTGCTGCCAGTTGTCGTTCCCCAGGCAGAGGCACAGGCTGCAGGAGGCACAGGCTGCAGGAGGCACAGGCTGCAGGAGGCGCAGGCTGCAGGAGCCACTGCTTTGCTGCTTTGCTGCTCCAGGGTCCTTGCCTGTCTCTGCAGAGCCATTTAGATAAGAGGATTTATTCAGCTTGAACTCCTTCCCCCTGCATGCAGGGAGTCAGAATGGAGCCTCCCAGCTGCCTGCTCCTCAGACTCACCCTGCAGCACCCATGGGCCCCAAGGAACTGCACAGCTCCTTGCTCCTGTCAGCAAACCCTGCAGGGGGCTTTGGCTGGTGCCTTCCTGGAGCTGTCTGGGTGCTGTGCTGTGAGGCTGTGTGCTGGTTTGAGGCTAATTGGAATATTTTAGTGGAGAAAATTAGATTACAGGCTGAGAAAAGCAAAGAGTGCTGATGTCTGCTGCACTCAGAGGCTTGCTGAGATGCTTAAGAGCACAAACACAGATAGGTCACTCTCCCGGGGAGTCTCAGGCTCTCTAGCTGTTTTGGTCTGCACCTCTCTGCTATCCTAACTAACCACTCTGCTTCTAACCCCCCTGGCCCATCCTCCAAACTCACCTTGTGTGTAAGCCAAACCCTGGGGTAAGGCAGAGGGGTGGGGAGAAGGTGGAAGGGTGGTTGGGAGCCCCTGCTGGGGATTCTGATGTCTGGGAGGGGAATTGTGTTTCTGTATCACCTTTAACTTGTTTATCTGTCACTGTTCCTGTCTGTTGTGTCTGTCTCTGCTGGTACCTTGTGCTGAGCTGTAAATAGAGCTTCAGGCCTTCACTTCCAGCTGGCTGAGTCTAGTCTGGGGGATTTTACAAAGTATGGGGGGCAGGGAACTCCCAAACCATCACAGGGTGGGTCATTGGCAGGGCTGCTCAGGCTGGCACTGCCTGCAGCAAGGGCTGGCTGCTGCCACACCAAGGGCCCTGCTCTTGGAGACTTTCTGCTTTCCTGGCAGGAAGGGCAAGGAATCCAATTTCACCTGCAGGGAGATGCTGTAGCAGTTGTTGCCAGAGGCTTTCTCAGTGCTGAGCTGGCAGCCCAAGAGTGGCTTCACAAAAAAGGGAGGGAAGCAGCTACCTGAAAGGTCAAAATGGGGAAAAGAAAGAAGAGTTGCTTAGCTGACTGCAGAGTTTGTGCCTTCAGAGCCTTCTGCCCCTGCTTTCATCTTGCCATAGGTCCAGTGGGTCTTAAGAACTTCTCCAAGAGAGCTTAAAGACCTTGGGTTGTTTTTTTTCTGCTGTGCCCTGGGTGGTGCCAGAAGTGCAGCAGGACCTTGGCCCCAGATGTGTCCTCCTGCCAGGGTTAAAGAATGATCCAGAGAGAGCTTCTCAAACTGGGGTCCAGAGGAGTGACCTCTGTGCCATACATCTGGGACCAGTGAGAGATGGGAGAGCTTCCAACAGACCCCAGGACAGTGCAGAGCAAAACCCTCTGGTGCCTACCTCAGAGTGCCAAGCTCTTGCCAGCAGGAGCAGAGCCCAAGTGCTGGTTCTCATGGCAGTCCTATCACTGCAGCCATGACACTGACTGCCTCCTGCAGCAGGGGGTGGGTGGGGGGATGTAATTTGATTGTAGGAAGGTCAGACAGACTTTCACCCCTGTGAAGGGCTCCAGCTCCAGTACCTCCTGTTGGCACCAAATGGTTTGAACGTTTCCCTTGCTCCCCTTGGCTGGAAGTGTGGGTGATGAGGCCCTGATAATTCAGCAGAGACTGCTCCCAGGAGCCTTCTGACAGCAGCAGAGGGCTGCATGCCAGGAGGTGATAAACTAATGGGGACGTTCCTCACAGCCTGGAGTGGTGCAGCAGTTCTGTGTCTGCTGCAGAGTCACCATCTGGTCACTAAGGAAGGGACCCAGAGTCCTTCTGTGGGCATCTCTGCAGCCTGCAGGGCATTGGGTGGTGCAGAGCATTGGTGCAGGACATGGGATGGTGCAGAACCCTGCATGGTGCAGGACGTTTGGTGGTGCAGGACACTGGATACTGCAGGACACTGGGTGCTGCAGGACACTGGGTGGTGCAGGACACTGGGTGCTGCAGGACACTGGGTGTTGCAGGACACTGGGTGCTGTGGGACAAATGGGTGCTGCAGGACACTGGGTGCTGCGGGACAAATGGTGCCTTGCTTTGCTAGCATTAGGCACTGAGATGATTTTCTCCTCTCCCCCGTGCATTGCTGTGCAAGCAGAACTGCTGGCAGCTTTGGGAGCCAGACTGGGGGAGCAGAAGCAGATAATGGAACAAGAGAGCCAGAAGGGGTTGATAGGATTGTTTCAAGGTGGATCAGTTCCCTGAGCCATCTGCAGCACAGATGCAGGAGCAGCTTGTTCCAGCAGCTGAACCAAGGCAGGTATTGGCAGGCAGCCACACCTGGAGCTGCTCTTGCTGTCAGGAGTGTGCAGATGGTGTTGGGCTGGGGGCTGTGGGAAGGGCTCAGTGTCTGTCTGAGTGGGGGCAGAGCTGGCCTGCAGGGTGCCTCAGCCCAGGCTCATTCTGGCTTTGCTGTCTTTTGCAGATTGCTCGGCAGGAAGGAAGAATCATTTTGACCTCTGGGCTGCCCTACCAGACTGTGAGTGTTCAGAGCTTCTGGCATCTTTCTGGCCTCCTCTCCTTGCCTCAAACTCTTCAGCTGGAAGAGCTGAGGTGGTAAAGCTGCCACTGGACATCATCTCCACTGTGGTGGTTCTGCACACCCTGTGTGACCTGGGCAGGGTCTCTGTGAAAGCTGTGATCCAGTTCAGTTCCCTCTTGCTCTCCCTGCCAGCACCACACCACCGATTGCAGCGTGAAGGGGACTTGGGGTCACAAAAAGAGCTGCAGCACTTCAGTAGCCTGAGAGCTCCTGCAGCAGTGGCCAAGTGTCACCTCCCCAGCTGTGCTTGTCAGACCTCAATTCAAGCTGCAAACACAGACTACAAATGCTTTTAAAGGCTTTGTCTTCTCTCCCAGTTCTCCTTCCCATCCAATCCAGAGCAGGGAGTGAGGACAGTTGTGTGAGCAGCTGCAGGGAGCTTGGCTGCTGGCTGAGCCTCAGCAAGGACAGCTGAACATTAGCTAGCAGTGTGCCCAGCTAGCCAAGAAGGCCATCAGCATCCTGGCTTGGATCAGCAATAGTGTGGCCAGCAGGACCAGGGAAGTGATGGGCACCCTCTGCTCAGCACTGCTGAGGCCACACCTGGGAGAGTGTCTTCAGTTTTGGGCCACTCCAAGAAAGGTCTCCACTGAGGGGCTGGAGAGTGTCCAGCTGGGGAAGGGTCTGCAGAACAGGGCTGGGGAGGAGCAGCTGAGGGAGCTGGGGGTGTGCAGTGTGGAGAAGAGGAGGCTGAGGGCAGAGCTCATTGCTCTCTGCAGCTCCCTGAGAGGAGGCTGAAGTGAGGTGGGGGTTGGACTATGCTCCTTCCTCTCAGGTGATAGGAGGAGAGGAAATGGCCTCAAGTTGGCTCTTAGAAGAAACTTGGCACAGACTTTGGCACAGACCTTGGCACAGGCTGCCCAGGGGGTGGCTGAATCCCTGGAGGTGCTTCAAAGGGGCAGAGCTGTGGTGCTGAGGGCCAAGGGTTAGCCCCAGAGCTGGCAGAGTTAGCCAGTGGTTGGATGATCTGAAAGGGCTTTGCCAACCAAAGCAGTTGTGGGGCTCTGTGATGCCCTGTGTTAGGCAAACCCCCAGGGCCCAGGGCTCAGGAGCTGCCTCCTTCATTGTCTGTCTTTGTTTCACTGCTTGTCTTTTGCAGCTGCAGTCCCAGGTAGCAGAAGGGAGATGCTTCTCTGTCAACTGCTCAGAAAAGGCCAAGGACCAGGCCCTGCAGGTCCTGAAGCACTTCAACGTCCGAGTGTCCCTGGCAGATATCTTCAGCCGCTGCCAGGTAGGACCAGGCTGGTTTGTGCCAACAGTTCCTGCTGCTGCCCAGCGCTGCAGGCACTGCCATGGCTCTCTGCCTCTTGCACTCAGCCTCTTCTCTTGGTTCCCAAGATCTCTGCTTGAACCTTGGCAGTGTTTCACAGAGCTGTGAGGGGCTGGGAGCCTGCAGGCGTCCCTCAGGAGCTGCTGGCTGAGGCAGGGGAGCAGAGGAGCAGAGCAGCAGAGCAGCAGAGGAGCAGAGGAACAGAGCAGTAGAGCAGCAGAGCAGAGGAACAGAGCAGCAGAGCAGTGGAGCAGCAGAGGAACAGAGCAGCAGAGGAATAGAGCAGCAGAGGAACAGAGCAGCGGAGCAGTAGAGCAGCAGAGCAGCAGAGGAACAGAGCAGCAGAGCAGTAGAGCAGTAGAGCAGCAGAGNAGAACAGTAGAGCAGTAGAGCAGTGGAGCAGCAGAGGAACAGAGGAACAGAGCAGCAGAGCAGCAGAGGAACAGAGGAACAGAGCAGCAGAGCAGTAGCGCAGCAGAGGAACAGAGCAGCAGAGCAGCAGAGGAACAGAGCAGCAGAGCAGCAAAGCAGCAGAGCATCAGAGTAGTAGAGGAGCAGAGCAGCAGAGGAGCAAAGCAGCAGAGCAGCATAGTAGAGCAGCAGAGCAGAGGAGCAGAGCAGCAGAGGAGCAGAGGGGCTGCATCTGCAGCCTTGCTGTTCTGAGTGGGGTTTTGGCACCAAGGAGCAGGGCTGTAGGCCCTCTGTGGCTGTGCTCCCTGGCTAGGACACTGCTGGTTTAATTACAAACCCTCTTTAGTTATGGCTCTGTGATTCTGATAATCCTTAATTACTTTAATAGGAGGATTTTTAGTTGTTGTTTTTTTATCAGGACTGTGTTTTATTTACTTTTTTCCCCCAGAAGCTCTCAGGTTAATTCATGTCCCTGCAAGCTGATGGCTGCAGATTGTGCTTGGCACTGGGTAGCTGTGGATTGTTGTTAAGCAGAGGTTTGAATTGTGTTGGCTTCAGTCTCCATCTCTTCCAGTTTCACTCTGTGTTTGCTACTGTGACCCACTGAAACCCATCCCTTCAAAAGCTGTAATAGAGACCAGCTCACAGCTTCAACCTCTCTCATCAGGGCTTAAAGAGAGAAAGGAGAAGCTGCAGCTCTGGCTGCTTTCTCTGAGGAGTGAACAAGGCAGCTAAGCTGGGCAGGGCAGGCTGGCTCAGGGCCTTGGGGTCAAGCTCGTGGGGGTCTCCTGGCCTGCTGGGACTGCCAAGAGGTGTAGGAATGGTGATGGCTTCTGAGCAAAGAGAGCAGAGAGCCTCCCTACAGCTCTGCTCAGCTGGAGCTGTCAGCTGTAAGGTGAGGAGAAATGAGACCTGCCCAGGTGTGCAGGTTGTCTGTGAGAGGAGAGTGGCACAAGCCATGCATGGACCCCAGCTGCAGTCCTGTGTGCAGTTCTGGAGCCCCCAGCACAGGAAGGACATGGAAGTGTTGGAGCCAGACCAGAGGAGGCCATCAAGATGCTGAGAGGGCTGCAGCAGCTCTGCTGTGAGGACAGGCTGAGTGAGTTGGGGCTGTGCAGCCTGGAGAGGAGAAGGCTTCCAGGAGAGCTTGGAGTGGCCTTGCAGGATCTGAAGGGNTGTGCCATGGGCACCCCTGGGCAGCTGTAAGCTCCTACAGGCTTGTTGCTCCCAGCACAGCCTGCAGCTGTTATGCAGGGGCATGCTGGCCTTGGGGGGTTTGGAAACAGCCTTGACAAAGCCTCCTGGCTTCCCTGATTCCCATAAAACAGCAGAGCTCTTTCTGGTGGTGGCTGAAATACCACAAGAACAGGCACAGGCACAAGCCCCTGCTGCAGAAAGCTCTGTGATCGATGCTGAGCAGTGTGAGTCAGTGCTGCTGTCCCCAGCAGAAGGACACAGAGCTGTGGAGTGAGGCCAGAGGAGGCCACAAAGATGCTGCCAGGGCTGGAGCAGCTCTGCTGTGAGCACAGGCTGAGGGAGCTGGGGGGGTGCAGCCTGCAGAGGAGAAGGCTCCAGGGGGAGCTCAGAGCTGCTGCCAGTGCCTGAAGGGATCCTGCAGGAAGGCTGCAGAGAGACTTTTGCTGAGGGTGTCTGAGCCAGGCCAAGGGGGAATGGTTTGGAGCTGAGGCAGAGCAGGGTTAGAGTGGAGCTGAGGAAGAAGTTGTGCAGTGTGAGGGTGCTGAGAGTGGCACAGGCTGCCCAGGAAGGCTGTGGCTGCCTCCTGCCTGGAGGTGTTCAAGGCCAGGCTAGATGAGGCCTTGAGCAGCTGAGTCTAGCTGAGTCTAGCTGAGAGGTGTCCCTGCCCATGGTGGCAGGTTGGAGGAGATGAGCTCTGAGGTCACTTCCAACCTAAGCCATTTTGTGATGATTCTATTACCCCCTGCCCATGAGCTGGAGCCTGGAACTGTTTGTAGCTCTTCAGCAGATGCTGTCTTAGTTTACAGTGTCTGTAGGGGTGATCAGTCTGGCCAGGAACATACACTGAGGGCTCTCTTCCTGCCAAAAATGCCTTCTGGGAGTGGTGCTGGTGGTACCAGCATGAGTGATGCCAGGGGGCAGGGGAGGGTGCTGGTATTTGCTGAGCTGCTCTGTGGTCTGCATCCTCTACTTACCTACACTGAAGCTCTGCTGCTTTGGAGCTGATTCTGTTCAGCTGTTCTCTGCAGGCTGTACAAGTTGGGCTGAGGAGCTGCTGTTGGCCTGGAGGAGCTCTTTGGGCTGCACATGCCCTGCAGACACCAAGTCCTCACCAGGGTGCTTGGCACTGCAGCTCCACAGGGTCTGTGTGCCAGGGGGAATCATAGAATGCTCTGGGTTGGAAGGGACCTCCAAAGCCCATCCAGTCCAACTCCCTGCACTCAGCAGGGACATCCTCCACTACAGCAGGCTGCCCACAGCCCTGTCCAGCCTCACCTGGAGTATCTCCAGGGATGGACCTCAACCACCTCCCTGGGCAACCTGCTGCAGTGTTCCACTGCCCTCATGGTGCAGAGCCTGTGGGCAGCAGGTTGAGAGGTCATGGAGTTGGAAGGACCAAAAAGGATCATTGAGTCCAACTCCCTGGTCCTAGCTGGACTAAAACTGCAGAGCAGTGACCACCCACATGGAAAATGGCAAATTTCTGCCTTTAGGAGGCTCCTGGGGGGGCACTGTGGGCAGAGAGCTCAGCACTTCATTTGTAAGGTCTTTCTAAAACGTCCTAATCTCTGCAAGCCTAATTGGGCTTAATGAGGATGGAGGCTACCTCCTTAAACTGCTGAGCTGTGCCTTCCCTGCTGCCTGTTCTGGGCTTTAACAGGGATACAGACCTCAGACTGCTCTGAGCTCTGCCACCTCCTTGCAGCAATGGGCGTGCTCATGGTGGCCCAGGTGGGCTTCAGCTCTCCCTGCAGCAGGGCAGCACTGCAAGCCAAGGCCTCCAGGAACACTCAGGTGCTGCTGCCTGCCTGCTGGGCAGGAGGAGGCTGAGTAACACTCACCCATAACTGCTCAGGGATGTCCAGTGGCAGCACAAGGGGCACTGGGGGCAAGCTGGAACAGATGAGGTGCCAGGGGAACAGGAGGGGAAACTTTGTCCCTGTGAGGGTGCTGGAGCCTGGAGCAGGCTGCCCAGAGAGGCTGTGGAGTCTCTTTCATGAATACATTCCAATCCCACCTGGATGTGTTCCTGTGTGCCCTGCCCTGGGAGGGGGCTTGGACTGGATGCTCTCTGGAGGTCCCTTCCAGCCCCTCTGGCTCTGTGCTAACCTGGGCTGCACTCCTGCCTGGCTGTGGCAGGTGCCTGGCAGCAGAGCACAGCTCAGCTGTGCTGCTGGCACTGCAGGTGTGCCATGGTGATCCATGGCAGAGGAGCATCCTCTGGGTGGCACAGGAAGCAGAGTGGCATCCTGCCTGGCTCACTCTGCCTTCTTTTGTCTCTTGGGCTCCTGTTCTGTGAGCCATGCCAGTGGCCCTGGCACAGATGCTGTCGCTGTACTGGTGACTGTCTGCAGCACAGAGCACAGGGTCAGGATGGGCTCCAGCTCAGTGGTGGACCCAGGCCTGCTGGGGGAAGTGCCAGCTCCCTCAGCAGGGTGGCCAGGCTGGGCTCTGCTCTCTAACCTCTGCTAAAACAGTGCCCAGCTCCCTTGCTGTGACAGAGCTGCAAGGGCAGGGAGAGCTTCACCCCCAGGCTTCTGCCCTCGGCTCCGCTGGGCTCCCACTTGGGCACTCTGCTGGCAGGCTCCAGCCGTGGAGGCTGCTGCTGGCTGCCAGCTATGCCCTGCCAGGAGTTGTCTGCTCCCTGCATGCCTCTCAAGTGCTGCATTTTAAGGGCTCTGTGATGGGCATGGAGAAGCTGTAGCCAGGCCTGGTGTTACCTTTGGTTAGCAGCACTTTAGGGGGGCTGGGCTGGGACCAGACATTTTTCAGTGGTGCCAGTGGCAGGACAAGAGGTAATGGGCACAGACTTCAACACAAGAAGTTCTGTCTAAAGATGAGGAGGAGCTGCTTTAATTTAAGGGTGCTGATGCCCTGGAGCAGGCTGCCTCCATCTCTGGGGGTATTGCAAACCCACCTGGATGTGTCCCTGTGTGACCTCCTCTAGGTGAAGCTGCCCTGGCAAGGTTGGCCTGGATGCTCTGCAGAGGCCCCTTCATGCCCTGCCATTCTATGATGCTGTGACTGAAAATAAGATGAATTCTGTCTTCTGGTGGCATGCAATGTGCTCCCCCCTGCCCCCCCCCAAAAGTCACACATTTCCTAGCCTTAAAATCTTTGAAATCAGCTCATTGCCTGCACTTGAAATGCAAATCTCTTTTGTCTGTCACCTCTGCACGCATTTGAATTTCTTGTATGCAGCTTTTCTTCTTTTCAGATAGCCAAAAGTAGCCCCTCAGAAAGGGGAGATGTGAAATGCAAGCTGGGGGGTATTCTTCCACGGTAAATTCAGCACACTGGGCCCTTCCCCTTGTCGGGAAGATCTTTGTGGACTTGTCAGGGGCTATTGTGAGCAGCCTTAGGGTGAGCTACCAAACTGGCTGGAGTGGAGGATCAGTGGTCCTCTGCTGTGCCAGCTTGGGAGAGGTTGTAACAGAGAGCTCACAACCCAGAAAGAAGAAACCCAGAAGCTGCAGCAGCATCAGGTGACTTACTGGATGGGCACAGCAATGAATCCACTCACCTGAGAGCTGGGATGCTTCACAGGGGGGTGGAAATTTGGCTCTTCTCACAGGTCTGTCCATTCAAGGAGGTTATCTCCCACCCCTTGTGGTGCCACCGCGACTCTGGGTTCAGTGCAGTACTGTGCACGGGGCATAGCTGCCAGCCTTGCCCCTGGGCTATGGCCTGGCAGGGCAGCAGGGGCACATGGGCTCCATACCAGGCTCCTAAGGAAGTGCTTGCAGATGCCCCTGTTTTGGCAGGCAGGGCTGGGATGGCTGCTTTGGCTTCTTCCAGCTTGCGTTGCTGTGCAGCCTCATCGGAGCTCTGTCTAAAGCAGTGCAGCTGCAGCTGCTGCCCTGGCAGTGTGTGCAGTGCTCTCCTGCTGGCTAAGCCCAAGGTACCCAGGACATTTTGTCTCCTTTGTGTCTAACCTAGCCCACTGTGATGGCCTGGAACTGGAGCAGGGCAGAGTTAGGTTGGACATAGAATCATAGGATCACAGAATGGTTTAGGTTGGAAGGGACCTCAAAGCTCAGCCAGTTCCACCCCCCTGCCACAGGCAGGGACACCTCCCACTAGCACAGGTCACTCAAGGCCTCATGCAACCTGGTCCTCAACACCTCCAGGGAGGTTGTGGAGCACAGATCTTTGATCACATTCTGTGCTTCTGTGCTGTGCTCCACAACCTCCCTGGGCAACCTGTGCCAGTGTCTCACCACCCTCACTGCNCTTTGAGGGTCCCTTCCAGCCCAATGCAGTCTGTGAAAAGGACAACCTCAGCCCTGGGCTGGGATGCAGCTCTGCACGGCTCAGGGGGAGGTGACAGCCTGGATGGTGACAAGCAGCAGAGGAACAGGACGGGCTGGGAGCTTTACAGCTTCACATCACAGCGTTTGCCAGGAGGGGCTGAGGGGAGAACTGCCTCCGGCGTGGCAGGACAGCAGTGATGAACGACTCCTGCCGCAGCAGAAGCTCCGCACTGGAGGTTTCTAACTGCTGTGTACTCTGCGGGCAGGGTTGGAGCCTGTCTGTCTCCAGAAGCACTGAGCTGTTGCTGGCCTCCAAAGCACAGCTCAGCTCTGGTTTGGGCCTGAAGCTCTGCCCCTGCACAAGGGAGGGAGTGAGCTGGGGCACTGGGGTCCTGCGGGGCAGCTGTGCCACCTCCCTGCTGCCTCGGGGCCTCTCCTTCCTTTCCCACCCTCTCTTTGACTTGACCCTTTAGCCTTTAAGCTGGCTGGGGCAGGGACCCTGTTTGAACAACACCTAACGCCATGGGAGGCTGATCCCAGGTGAGGTTTCAAGGCTTTCCTGCAGGGCAGCATGGCTGCAATCATATCCCCTACAAAAATAAATCTGCAGGGGGGAAGAAAAAAAAAAAAAAAAAGCTCCCAGGCTCCAGCTGCAATTTCTACAACTGCAGAGCTCTGTGTTTCTGCTGGGATTATCTGCAAATTCTAATAGGTTGTCTCTTCCACTTCACTGAATGCTCTGATCCTAAATAAGCAAATTACATCACCTATTCTGCTGTCCTGTTTAACTTATGACCTCAGCCTGAGCGCTGCAGGATGTGAGAGATAGCTGCTTTATTTCATTGTCTGGAGATCTGATATCTTTTTCCCCCTCCTTCCCTGCTCTTTCAGTTTCAAAGCCTCTTGCCTCAGCCTTTGAGAAAGGTGTGAGCCTGGGATTAGGAGTAGGCGGGGAGGGGGGGGAGGAGGCAGAGGAAACCAGTTTGGGGTTTGGTTTGGGTTTTTTTTTTTTTGGTTGGTTGGGTTTGTTTTTTTTTTTTCTTCAGATGAGGTGCAAAAAGCGTTCTAACAGTCGCAGCAAATGTTTCTGGTGTTTTGTGGTTAAGGTAACGAATTTCATCGCTGCAAAGCTCATCATATGCGAGCTGATTGACGCAGGGGGAGCCCAGTCTGGAGCAATCCATTTAGCAGGGACAAAGAAAAAGGCCTTCTGATGAGATGAAAAACCCTGTGCTTGGGGCACTTTGAGAGAACCTTTGAAGCCAGCCTGGGAACCCTGGCAATATTAGTCGATAATTAGTAATATAGATCCCTCAAGCTGTCGTTTAGATTGAGAATGTGCATGTCTCTCATGAGCCTCTGTCACACCAATCTGATCAGCAGGCTTTTTTGTTCCTTTTATGTGGCTTGCTCTGTCGGTCCAGACGATGCTGAGAACTGCCAGACAGCATCTTTCTCACTAACTTGTGAGCTATCTCCCGGCCCTTAGCGTGCCACGCAAGTGGCACCAGGGCAATTTCGTTTTGTGGTCACCTCTCCCGGCCTGAGCAACAGGCGTTTTATTCTTTTGCATGTCCCTTCCTCATGCACAGCGAAAAACCCAACCCAGTCCAATTTAAAGGCCGCGGATTTCACACAGCGTCTCTGCCCCGGCGGGCAGCGAGGATTTGTCTGGGGAGCTGCTCGGCGCCTGCAGTCGAAATGGGGCCGAGATGACCATCAAAGCATTTGGGAAATGCCCCTCCTCGGAGCCCACCTTTGGCTTCCGAGGTGTTTCCCACCCTGCCCCTATTTGCTTCCTTTTCCCAAAGCTCTCCGGCCGGGGCTGTGTCACCATCTGGGTGAAGAATGAGGAAAGGTCATGCGTGCTGGGTTGTGTTGTCTCGGGAATGCTGAGAAAGAGAAGATGGTTTTGAAACCTCTCTGCGGTTTAATAAAAGGTTCAGCCATAGGATGCAATTTGTCAGCGCCTACAGGTCCGGGGAACCTGTGATTAAGAGCCCTGCGGTTTCCCCAGCTGCGAGCGAGCTGCGCTCCAGCCCTGAGCCCGGAGCCGGCGCTCAGCACTCTGCCTGCCCACCGCCGGGCTGGGATTTCTTGCTTCAGAGTGTGATTGTTCAACACAAAGGGTAAAGCCTTCTTAATCTTTTTGTTTATCCTGGGCTTGGCAATTTAGATGTAATCTGCAGCTTGCCGAAGCTGTGGCCGGGAAGCGCTCAGCTGGTACTGCGCTGCCTCCGCAGACCTCGGGGAGGGAAAGAGTTTGCCCCAGAAAGGTGCTTGGCTGAGGCTGAGCGCTCCGAGCCGCGCAGCCAGGGAGGTGCAGCTCTTTTGCTTCGGAATGCCTCTACCCCCACGCTCCTGAAACAGCATCGGGGGGTCGTGATCGTTTGTGGTGGCAAATTGTGCCCCTTTCCAATCCTCAGCTGAGGCAGGCAGGGCCATGGGGACATGCCACAGCAGTCTGCCCCTTCAGAATCACAGAAACATCCTCCAGGCTGGCAAAGCCCC
>WBNM01040985.1:0-22796 GCA_013399055.1 Ramphastos sulfuratus
TCCCAAACCCACATCACAGGGTCTCTCTTTCTCCTCCTCTGAATGACTCCCCACTTGGTATGGGTGGTGTGGAACTAGAGCTGGAGTGCAGCCAGGGTGCCAGGGTACCTATTGCGGCATCTCCTCCTCACCCTGGCATATTCCTGATTCCTCTTAGTGTGGCACCAAGTCTCAGGTTTCCTGCCAGGAGCCCTCTTTGCAAAGCCCCAAACCTGGACCTTACAAATATTTTGCAGTCATTTAGTCCTGGCCAAGTCAGAGTGAGAGAGCAATAACAAATTCTGCCTAAAGCTGCTGGAAGAGCTTGTGCCGCTGGTGTTGCTGAGCAGATTGTGTCAGGAGCACCAGGGTCAACCTGACCTATCGGATCAAATCCTGTTTTGTCACTTCAGTGGCTGCATTCCAGAGGGTGACATCCATATGAGTTAAGGAACCTCTGCAGTTCCCTAGCCTGTAACATCTGAACCCTTGGCAATCTGAATATATTTTCCCCAGCACAAATCTGAAGCACATAAGTGTTATGTCTCCCATTTGCCACATCTGAACTGATGCAGAGAGGTGCTGAAAGTCCTGCTCTCATGGAAATGGTTTCAGTTTTAGCTCTTGTTCTAATTTTCAGTCCCATGATAGGACAAGATAAAATGCAGTCGAATCTGATCTACAGGTTTGTATATTTATGTTTTTTAACGCAAATTTCTGCGCTCCCTCTTCTGGCTCTGCAGCTCATTGCATCGCAGGTTGTCTTGCATTTGTATTTTGAAGAGAATGAAAAAGAAGTGTTGTGGCAAGGCCAACACTGAAAATCAAAATGGAAATAAATAAACTATCCCACTGTGTTCAATGGCTTGTGGAGTATAAGCAGTATGACAAGAGATAGAGGGCTCTAATTTTTGCTCTTTGTATTTAATAACTATTTTCTACCTTAATGAATGCCAGAGGATACTTTTGGTAATAACTGATGCAACTATGCTGGCAAGGGGACAGGGTTGGGCAGTGCTATTTCTGCCCCTTTCAAACATCTCCCACATATTTTTGGCTGCCCAGGTTATTAGGTCTGTTTTCTCCCAACATACTTGTATTGGTTTGAGTTTATCTTCTCAGGAGAAACCAATACAATAATAGTAGGATGCCTTCCCCTCTCCCCACCCCCTTTTGGAAAGGGGTAAGAAAGGAGGAGACAGAAGGGGTAAAACCACCCAAAGAACAGTCTGGCCATGATTTGGAAGGTAAAAGAAAAACTTTAACAACAAATAAAAGGCATTTAAGGTAGGGGAGTTACAAATAGGAATGGGGAAGGGAAAACAAGATACAAAATATATATACAAGCAGAGGGATGGTAGAGGATTGAAGAGATGTGCACTGTGTGGTAGAGACTGGCCCCGTGGTGAGAGAGGAGAGTAGGAACGAGGATGGTGTCAGGCACACAGTCCACAAAGAGAGAGAGCAACAGGAAGCTCTTCTGTTTATACAGGGGATCCAGACAGGCAGTGGGAGTGGGCTAAACACTACACCCGGGGTCAAGCAGAGGTGTGGTCAAGTTCTGACCACTCCCCCACCCAAGAGGGCTAACTTTTTACACTATTTCATAGATGCTGTGGTGACACATCTGTCAGTGATGGAAATGGAGGATTCTAATTCAGCTTGTTGAGTTTTCCTTCCTAAAGATGGGAACTTTATTTCCTTCACTGCAGGTCCTGTTCTCTGTAGGATTTGTAGGAAGTCACTACCACTAGCTACTCCTTCTACTAGATCTTTAAAACCTGTGGGATCCTTCTAGCACCTGATTCTTGATTTTATACACTTTGGTTTTTTTCTCCTGTCAGTCATCAGTTCTTTGTTTGATGGAAACCATCTTTAGCCTTCGATTTGCGCTGTTGTTCTGTTTCTTGTGTGCGTGTGTGTGTGCATACCCCTGTAAGGCTGAATATTTTGGCTTTTCAGGGGTAGTTTAGTTCTCAGCTTGACTGTTTGGGTGCTGGAAATTTCTTGAGAGATGCTGTGCGCTGTCAGCTTCCATGAGCCCAGCTGCAGCTGAACGCTGTTAATGACAAAGGGAGCTGGTGCACAGCACTTCCCTGGAGACACAGCATGCCCTAAGAGCTGCTCAGTTTTTACTGCTCTACCAGACCATGTTTTCTTAGTAAACCTTCCTTCCCCCCCTGCCTTTTCCTTTTAGCAATGTCTGCTTCATTCTGCTTCAGTGTTTTCCCCTGCTGGATTTTAATGTGAGAATAATGGCACTACAAGCAAGGAGCAACAGGAGAAATGCCTTTCTCAGCCAGGGCCTGCTCATCTGCTTTGGCAGTGCTGCCTGCCTTCATATGCCTGATGATCTCCCTCCATTAGTCAGCACATGGACAAGATTGCCTCGCCTCTACCTGTTCTTTCTACTCCAAGACAAGATGGTGTTCTCAGTCTGACTCTAACTAGATTTGATTCCTATTCTACTGGGGGAATATTTCAGGAGATTTTAGAAAACAGGACTACTTCAGCAGTCTAAGGTATAGTGGTTTGTTGTCTTTCTCTGTCAACATAGGGTTGTAGGCTGGTGCCTTGGTCAGGGCTTGGTAGTTAAATGCCTCTGCCATGCAGCTGAGCTCTCTGGAGCCCTCCCTGCAAAGAGGAAGGTCTGGTGCACAGGATATAGAGGAGGCAAATGCAAACAGCTGCACCAGGAGGCTGAATGCAGTAGCAGAAATATCATAAAGATGCACATGTGTTTTAAGGACAAGCAGATTCATGTTTCCTCACAGGAGTTCCCAATTATTGCCAGATTTCCATGGTCAATCTTTAGCATTGTTGACGCATCAGTAAGAAAAGGAATGGAAGTTTTGTCCTTGAGTGACTGAATAAGCTTTGCTCAAATAGAAAAGGAAGAAATTTCATGCTCAGGTGGAGAGTAGCCCCTGAAAAACCCATAATCTGAAATTTTAGGAGTGCTGAACACAGAAGCAGGCCTGTGGACATGAAAGCAAGTACTTAAGGGGGAATTGTATTTACCTTTAATTGGCCATCTTGGGCATTTTGCTAGGATTATCTTACTCACTCAAAATGTGTTTCCCCATTTTGTGTAGCTGTAAGTGCTGTATGAAAAATGTAGCCAGAACAGTCTATAAAGATGTCATTCTTTCAGCAAAATGGAGTTTCAGGAAACTTGATTGAGGATTAACACAGCTCATTAAATAAAAACTCTACCTGAGACAGATTATTAGTGACAAAATGTTGAATAGCAAGCTAGTCCTCAAAAAAAAAAAAAAAAAAAAAAAAAAATTGCTAAGAAGGCAGGAGCTCAACAAAAAGTATAAGGTCTAAAAAATTAATTTTCTTCCCTAAGATTATGGCTGTTTGGCCATGAAGCCTTCAAGACTTGGAGCACTGAAAGAAACCATCTGGGCAGCTGCAGGAGGAGTGACAGAGCCATTGGGAAGTACTTGATGTGTTCTGAGCTACATCTTCACAACTAAACATGAGGGGGCTTGGGCAGTTTTGGGAAGTGAGCTCTCTAACAGTTAGAAAGCCTCATCCTGCTGGTTAAATACTGTGAGGGCTTTTTGTGGTTAGATTGTGACAGAATACAATTTAAGGTCAAATTTCCCTTAAGACTCTTCTCTGTTGGTTGGTAACCTCAGGTTTTTTCTAGTCCTTTCCTCTGGTAGCCTGCTACCTTTTCCTCAGTATTGCCCTTCTCTCTCTGATCCCCTTCAGCCTCTGATTTTGTGCAAGTTACCTGAAAGTGCACATTTCCTGAAAGCCTATGATCAAATATCCTTTAAAAGGGATATTGCTGAGTTCTGGGTTAGACTTGAAAATGCAGGAGCTGAAATAGCCAGAGAGTTCTGTGTTTTGGAATGGAAAACTATTTTTTCTGTCCACTAGTGATATTACATGGAAATGATTCTTTGTTTTTTTTTTTTCTTTCTGTGGTGTTAAGGTAAAATATAGTTTTATGAGGATCAAGGGCACACAGGAAAAAATACGAGGATGGAAAACAAATGCTCTGGAGAAAATACTGCAAAAAAGACTAAGAACAGCTGTCTGCAAGACTTGTGAAATGCCTGAGCAAATATGCACAGCTGTTAAATATCAGATCTAGAACTACAATGAGGACTGGGGCTGAAGGATATAAAAGCAGAAATAAATTGAAAAGAAAAGAAAAATTAGTAACAAAAAGCAAAAAAATACCCCCCCCAATCCAATAAAAAAACCCCAAACCACCCCCCCCACAAAACCAACAAAAAAACCCCAAAACCCAAACAAAAACCAAAACCAAAACCAAAGAAACAAAACCAACAAAAAACCAAACCAAAAACCACCCAGCCCAAACAATCCCCAAAAACTAAAGAAAGAAAGAAGATGGCATGCTTTAAAAGTGGCAGTGGATCAATAGATTTGATATCCTGAGAAGAAGGTAGTGAATTTTCCAGAAGTCCAGCTTGTTTACTCAGTGTCAGTGGACAAGATGGATTTTTTTTCATGTTGGAATTGCTGCAATGAAAACCCAGAGCAGGAAAATGTTTTGTCTTTCCTTCTTACATGTAGAGTATGTAATGGATGATGTAAAGGTCAGCATTTGTTGAGTCCTGATTAGTAAATTCATGTCCAGTTGGTATTACTTTTCATTAGACGACAGAATTATTTAGCTGGTGAGTTCTGACTCTGGGTTTATCTCCAGACACTGACTTTATTGAGGCAAAGGAGTGTGGGTGACAGAGAGCCATAACAAGGACAGGAGTGTGCAGTCTGATTTTGTGCTGCTTTTGGTACTGATTTCTTGTGGTTTTTCATTGAGCTGCTTTCACCAAGGTCGAACATCTAACGTAAACAGCGCTACCCAAGTCAGGACTCGGAACGCTTTGCGCAGGGACCCGTCTAGCACCTTAGGAAACAAAGAGCTTCAGTCACAAACAGCAGAGCAAAGTCAGGCAGAAGCAGAGAGTGTCTTTTCTAGCCCAGTGCCCCTGATCCCTGCAGCAATTACAACTCCACTGATTGTGGCAGTGGCTCGTGTACTCTGTGGAAAATGGATACAGGAACTGTGTGCAGTTCTGGAGCCCCCAGCACAGGAAGGACATGGAAGTGTTGGAGCCAGTCCAGAGGAGGCCACCAAGATGCTGAGAGGGCTGCAGCAGCTGNGTCCTGATTTTCTTCATGTGTGTCAGTGTGCAATATAACAGCTTGATGTGCTCTGGTGGCAGGGGTGAGGACCCACCAGCTGGGAGGCAGTAAATATGGGAGTCCCTGGAGAAATCCCAGGGGCAAATGCCCTGCTCTTGAGTCTGGCTTCTGCTATTCAGACACTACATTAGGAAAAAAATTGACCTGCTTGTCCTGTACTTTAGTGCACTTACCCATGAAAAAGGGGGAATAATCTCTGTAATGTGTGAAGTGCTTTGAAGTATTTTCTGAGCTCGAGGGTCAGTGTTTAATGCCTTTTGCTATGATGGGTCTCTGATACTTAAACATGCAGCAGTGAGTCAGAAGAATCAATTTGTTGCTCCTATAAGGACCATAAATTCATCCTCCCTGATTGAAATGATCAAAGCTGCAGAGGCAGCTCTCTGCTCCTGTGTAAACACTCCTTTTATGTTCCTTTAGCACAAATACCTGACACTAAGCAGAGATGAATAAAAGGAAGTCAGGCTGCAGGCTTTTTCCTGAAGTAGGTGTTTTGTGATGGATTAATGGCAAATCAGGATACATTATTTATCAGATAATAAGTGTAATAATTGTTCTTATTTATCACGAGCCCACCTCAGCTCCTTCTCCTGTCATTCCTTCAGTCAAGCTGCCCCTGGGGATTCACCAGATGAAAAACAGTCCAAAGGTCATTCCAACAATTTTTACTCATAATGGCATGCTGATTACCTTCTAATTGAAAAGTGTAAACTACAGACACAGTCAGTAATGCAGGTGACCTCATCCTCCTAATCAGGAGAGTAGCTGTGCATCTCACAGCCAGCCAGAGAGAACAGCAGCTCCCATCTCCAGGATGGACGAGGAAGAAAGGTCTCTGATCATTACAAGAGAAACAGAACAAGACATTGATGTGTAGGTACAACATTACAGAAGCAATGCAGATGTGATTTGGGCTTAGTTCTGAGGTGCTTGGCAGCACAGACTTTTGGACATCACTCCCAAACATGTCCCTTGTTGAGCAGGTGTGAAGATGGAGATTCCTTTTTCACTGCCTCTATTTATGCTGCTTGTTGTAAGGCATTGGCAAAAGAGTCTACATGCAGAACAAGCTCAGAGCTGTAGAAGAAAAAAGTGAAACCTATGTAAGATATTTTCAAAAATTAGTTTTCCACAAAGCACAGGAAACTCCCTGCTTTTATCCTCTTATCTCTCTGAAGAGCTGTGGGAGTACCATGTTGCCTCAAAACTAAAATACCAGAGATGAACGAATGCAGTATGAACATTCCTCGGCTTCCCAATTTTTCCTTAAAACTATGCTAAGTGTGTAGCATAATTTTATACCAAATCATGCTTTTCCCAAAATTCTTATGATGTGTCCTGCTTCTTACTCTTCCCTCTTGTCAGTCCTACAATTCTTTTCTTGGGTTTTTCTGACTGCAGACTGAGGTCAAGTTTTTACGTTGCAGCTGCATCATCTTTGTCACATAGCTCACATTAGTTCCTCCCCCAGCCTCCCTAATAACTTCCATGTAAAAAAAGAGTAACAAATACTTGTCTCAGTCTATAGTTTCTATCAGTACAAAAGGAATGCTGAAGTGAGGAAAGCTTTTCTGAGCAGCAGCTAGAGCAGCACACCTGTGATTCACCTTCTGGGCTGCTCTGTTTGGAAATACCATCTAGCTGCTGGCTGGCAGTAACCTCACCCAGCCAACCATTTCACAGTCTCACACTGAAATGGCTTCCTCTAGGTTCACCCTTGGAAGATTGAGTGTTGCTATTTAAGCTTTCACAGAGCCCACGAGCCCAGTGGAGCCAAAATTTAGGATGCCTTCCTTCTGCCTATATGGTTAAAAAAAAAAAAAAAAAGTAAAAGGGGTAGAACAACTAAAGAAACCAAAGAAGAGCCTTGCACTGATTTGGGAGTTAAAAGGAAAACTCTAACAATAAACAAACAGTATTTAAGGTAAAGCAAGGATACAGAAATGTAAGGGAAGGGAAGGGAACCAATACAGATGCATACACAAAAGTAGGTCGTACAGCAGTGGATTCTCTGGACTGAGATGGATTGTCCTTGGGTGCAGGAGGTAGCAGGGTTGGCCAGGTGAGTAGCAGAGCAGCACCAACACAGGATACAGTGCAGAGGTGAAGGCAGGAGCAAGAGAGCAAACAGTCCCTTGAGTGCCTCTTAAATAGGGTCGTGGGCAGGAAGTGGGAGTGGGATCAACTTTAACCTGGGGGAAAGGTCAGGTTTCCAGACCAGTCCCCCACCCAGACAGGCCTGCCTGGGGAGGCACTGGGGAATGTTCTGAGTGTGCTGAGACTCAGAAGTGCCAGGAGCCAGCAGGTGCCAGGGCATGGCTAAGCACAGGGCACCAACTGCCTGCTGTGCTTCTTGAAACCAAGGTCCTGAGATCAGCTCCTAGCACCCTGCCTGCTGTCTTCTCCTTGGGTTATTCATCTGGGTGTCTCCTTTCTTCTGAAGGAAGAGCTGCAGGTTACCCAGAGCAGGGCACCAGCTGATTTCTTGCATGCAGCAGTGACTCTTGCTTCTGCTTAGGCCTGATGGCTGTTGTGGATAAACAGCACAGAACAGCTGCTCTGCACTGTGGGGTGTTGGGTTGCAGTCTGTAAGCACCACTTGGTACACCACGGATCTTCTCTGGGTGGAAGGAATTGCACTGCTTTAGGTATGCAGAAGGCAATTGCCTCCATCTGAGTAGGTCAGCCTGCCCTTCCCAAGAGAAAGAGGTACTCTGCCCCACACTTGCTTCACCTGCCTGCTCCACTAGGAGATTAATTGTGCCCTACAGATGCTACCTTAATTTTGATTGATCATTGCACAAACTGACAACCAAGTCAGACAGAGATGTTTAAATCTGATCAGATGAATCCCTACTTCTAGTCCAGAGTAAGCATATCCCATGAGGAAATAAGAATGAAATTTACACCACTATAAAGTCCATATTTTTTTTTTCCAATTTTAAGAACAAAGGTAACCCCCCCAGCAAATAGTGCTTTGAATACAAGGGAGCCTTCTTTTCAAACACACAGGTGGTTCAGGGCAAGCTGCACTTCTGCATTGGTAATGCAGTTTAGTCCTTTTCAACCAAGAATTCTTTATAAATGATGTTTAAAAAAAAAGAAAGTGTTGAAGAGAGCCCAAGTTTGGTAACAGCTTCCAGTGTGGTCACAACTGTAAGTGATCAGGTCAAGTTAGCAACCATTTCCTCCTGAGATGAAGTACCTGGCTCCTAGTTCTTTGCAAAAAGGAAATAGATCAGGTAAGCCTAAAACACAGAGATTCCCAGCGTGACTAAAATTAATCTTGGGATTTACTTTAATGTGGTTCTCTGTATAGGAGCATGTTGGAAAGATGCCTGTTACAAACTGCTGTGTTTTAGCTGAGGTCTGTAGCTTCCAGGAAAGCACAGTGGTGTCCTTGAGGTGCTTCAATTTAAAGCTTTGCAGTGATGTGCTTCACCCTCAGATTCCTGGGAGTCTGGTGGGATACTTTTTTGATAGGGAGGCACAAACTTGTACTGCTTTGAATTTGCACAAAGATGGATGGCACAAAAAGATATTTGTTTTTTCATGGACCAGCAAGTCACAGAGAATTTTATCACTAGGTAGAGAGTTTGTGAAGCAGAAAAGAGGACTTCTGGCAGAGTACAAACCCACATCTTTTCTGAGCATCTTTTCAGGCTGACTAGTAAGGAAATCCTGCAGGTATTTGAGCTAATGCCTAATTTGTTTTAGCAGTGAAGCTCATGTTTACAACTAAACCCTTCTGTATGTGCATCTGTCTTGTTGACTCTTAGTTTAGGTTAAGATTAGTGAGCATAACATTTGTTAACCTTAATGTCCTTTTTCCTGATGGTTGGCAGTGAAATTACCAACAAATCTAGCAGGAATCAAGTTGCAAAATCAATCTTTTTTTCCTTCAGAAAAGCAAAGTATCTATTTACATTGTTTACCTTACAGTGTATAGCTGAAGCAGGTAGCTGGAAGCTTCATACCTGAGGAAGCTGAAGATTTGCAGCTGCTGACATATCTTTTAAAGCTGAATCTATTTCATGTTTCAGTATTTTAAAGCATTTCTTAAGCATGTTGATGAATAGATACAATCCCATTTGCTGCACACATGACTCCAATTCAGATCAGCACTTGTTGCCTGCATGTAATCCCTGCAATATTTGTTTATGAATACAACTCATTTACCCTTGCTCTTCATTTCCAAGTAGTAATGGACCTTTTTAAAAAAGGAAAAAGTCAAAGGTCTGGGACATACTGATCCTGCAAGAAGCCCCTGGCTTGTGAGCCAAGCTCTGTGAATTGTTAGGGCTCCATTCAATGGCTAGATGTTAATGCCTCCCACAGCTGAAGCTTATCTGCCTGCTGTGAGATGCACCAAGAGCTGTGGGGTTTTTTTTACCCTCCAGTGCCTTTTCCTCTGTAGCAAATGTAATAGCAGCCTTAAGACCACATCCAGCTGACCTAAATTCAGGCACTGCCTGCCTGAGCCTGGATGACCATCAGCACCTTTTGAGGAAAGCATGTTAGTGGTTTGTGTTGGCAAGCAGGGAGTTGTATCCACTTGCTGCTGGGTTCAGTGGCAGCAGCCAGCAGCCTGAATCCAGGGCATGGTTTGGATGGTTCAGGGACTCTTGAAAGGTGCCTTTGCTCACCTGTCTGTGTCTCCTTGGTAGGTGCTGCTTTAACAGTGTTTGCTGGTGTGATCAAAATGAGTGTGTAACTGCAGTCTTTCAAGACAGTGTGACTCAGCAGAGCACTTTGCAGAATGTGGAAAAGGCAGGGAATGAGGTGCACATGTTGCCTGGTACTCCCTGCTGAGCAGCTGCATGTAATAGCAGCTTGTTTGATCCTTTGGGGTTTTAGAAAAATCTGGATTAGTACCAGATAATACCTTATACTGCTGAACTGATCCAAGTTCAAAGGCTTGCCCTTCTGCTTGTGTCTCTGTGAAAGGGCTGTGTGAACTGAGCAAGAGATGCATTGATGCAGGCTGGGAATGTAAGGAGCAATGTCCTCTCAAAGGTGGATATGTTGCTGCTGCATTTATTGCTATGCCTTGCTTGCCTATGGGAACTTGTCTCTAGTCCGTGGACTACCAGTTCTGGGCCCCTCAATTTNTGTGGGCATTCAGAATCTCCAAAACTTTTTGTCTTACAAGTGTTAAAGGTAATATAAATGTGACCTTCAAACCTGGGTCTAATAATGAAATAAGCTAGTTTGGTTTTAAAATTGTCCATTGGACTGAGTTGCCCTCCCTGTTGTTTGTCTTTGGAGGAATGGGGTAGAGGGATTGACTGTGCAGTGAAGTCTCTAGATGATGTGCCCAGTGAAGAGGGTTGCCTTCTGCTGTAGGTGGCCAGAGTGAGGTGGAAAAAAGACTTGAAAAGAACCGAAGCAGGTCTGGACACAGCTTACAGAGAGCGTAAGGGCATGCAGAGTATCGCTGCCGACAATCGACTATTGTACCTGGGCTGCTGCTTGTGGAAGCATATTCTTCATATGCCTTCATATGCAGCCTCAGGTCCCACCTATTTGAGCTTTGTGTTTTCACAAACACACTCTGAGTATAATTTAGCATCCTTACCATAGTCCATTCAGACTAGATTTAGCAGCAGTGCACCATATGAATGCAGCTTATCACACTGTTTACCTTGAGATGCCTCCAACTTAGATAACCCAGGGACTGGCGAGCAGATCATTTGACATTGGGAGCTCTTGTTTTGGATGACTGAGAGATATTTTTGAGGATCAGGAGGAATTTCTAAACAAAGATTGGTTTTGATCACATGCAGTTCTGGGTCTTCAGAGTGTCCTTTTAAGCTTCTCTAACTCTCATCTCCAAACCCCTGAAGTCCCTAGAGGCTCCCACCAAAGGGTGGTTGGGATTTTGAGCCAGCCTGTTTCATCCTGATGCTAATCAGTCTCACCTCCCTCCAGTAAGTTAGGCAGAGATGCATCCTTGTGAAAAATGAATGTTGTTTGATAACTGTGACTTGCAAACAAAGATGAAGCTCTCTAAGGCACAACTTTAATTCTACATATAAGTATCTGCAGTCAGACTATCCTTTGGTGTCTCTTCGCGTAATATTGTGAGAGCTGGATTGTTGTTCTTCAGCCATTCTCTTGGGTAGGATCACTGCTAGACAGGAACGGTGGTTGCTTTGCACCCATCAAGCAGAGAAGGTTCTCCCCCCCAAAAAGTGCAGCTTACACTTGTTTCTCCCTGTCCTCTAAAAGAGCAGGTGATAGGAGTTGGCTTTTCTCTGTGCACTAGTGAGCAGTGCTGCTGTACTGTGCAGAGCTATGCAGGAGCAGCAACATGGCCAACATGTTACTCAGCCTGCACCTGCCCTTCCCCAGCCTGACTGAGATTGAGCAAAAAGCCTCATAGAAGTCATGTGGTAAAAGATAGAAGGCAGTGGAATGAATGAAGACTTGGCTGTGAGAGACACACTCATCTGATTACCACATGGGCTCTCTTTTTGCCCCAAGTGCCTTTTTGTGTGCTTCAGAAGAACAGTGTGGTACCTCACTGAGATACCTGCACTTCAAAGAATCATCTTTGTGTCCAAGGGCAGACCTCATTAACAAGTGAGGTGAGTCCTACTGACCCATTCACTGCATCCTCTTGCACTCTCTGTTGCTGTACCATGGGCTCCTGCTGTCCTGGATGGGTGCTGCTGGTCATGCTTCCTGCAGAACCCAGTAGTAGCAAGAAGACAATTCAGTTGAAGTGGTGTGAAAGGATCTGATTAGACTTGCTTCTACTGACTTCTATTGAAATCAGCAGTCTCAGGATTACCTTCATGATTGGCATTCACTCTGAGGGGATGTTACTTCATGTCTGACATTGTTGTAGGTGTATCACACAAATTGCTAGGAACAGAAGGTTTCTCATAGCGGTTTAACGGTGTAGCAAGTCAGAAGAAAATGTAAATTTAGTGGATTTAATTAGAAGTCTGGCAGTGAGGGAGAACCTTCTGAGACTTCCTCTTCTGCTATATAGTCTGCTGGTAAGTTGGGACTATAGTTGTTAGACACAGATTGATGGAGATGCTGATAGCAAACAACAGGGGGAAGGTGTTCTGATTTGTCAGTAGGGAGATATTGCCAAATAAAAAGAAGATAAAACAAACTTCCTATCAGCACTTTTCTGCCAGTCTTGGCAAGGAAGGTTTCCTTTCTTTTTAAACATAACATTGCATGCATGTTATGGCCAAATAATGAAGACAAGCAGCCCTCAGCTCTACAGGAGAACATTACCTCGTGCCGAGTTGTATGCAGCTGTGATTTTGCTGGCACGCTTTACCAAACCCATTAAAGCAGCAAAACCTACAGCCAGGTGAAGTTCAAGTCCCTGCAGCCATCCTCATGGCAGCTGGGCCTTCTTGGTTTGCTGTAGGAATCGCTCTACTATAAGGATCAATCACTCTACTCCCATTTTTGTTAGTAGAATGGTCATGTTTGGCTGCAAGACCACTGATTCCTCAGTGGGATCTGCAGAAGTCAGTATGCATCTCTGCCTATAACCTGTTTGGTCTCCATGCTTATCACAGAATGTCAGGGCTTCAACCTATGCTCTCCTTTGCAGTGTGTTTTTAGTTGAAAATCATCTCTGCAAATCTAGTGAGAGATTCAGTGGAGCAGGCAGAGTGGAAACTAAATTGATTCTTTTTTTGGATTAGCTTAGTGATGACTAGTGCAGTAAATGGACCAAATTGCCTTCAAATGCCAGACAGCTTCAAGATTTGATACTGGTGTATAGCTTTCCTAGAGCCTGTACTTGGGTTTGAGGTGCTTGCTTGCTGCCTCAGGAAGCTACTGAATGCAGCAGAAAAACCTCAAAAGCTGCAACTGGCTGAGGGACCTGGAGGCATCGGTGGATAGCTGACTGAGTGTGAGTCAGCAGTGTGCCCAGGCAGCCAAGGAAGCCAGTGACATCCTGGCTTGTATCAGAAACACTGTGGCTAGCAGCAACAGCGAGGTGGTCATCCTCCTCCACTCACATTGGTGAGTGTTGTGTTCACGCCTTGAGTGTTGTGTTCACGCCTTGAGTGTTGTGTTCACGCCTTGACTGTTGTGTTCACACATTGACTGTTGTGTTCACACATTGACTGTTGTGTTCACACATTGACTGTTGTGTTCACACCTTGACTGTTGTGTTCACACCTTGACTGTTGTGTTCACACCTTGACTGTTGTGTTCACACCTTGACTGTTGTGTTCAGTTCTGGGCCCCTAACTATGTGAAGGAGATTGAGATGCTGGAGTGAGCCCAGAGAAGGACTGTAGTGGAACTGGGTAATTTAGTTACTGCGAGATGATATTTTAAAAATATTAATATAGTTTATTAATATTAAATACTCAGAACTCGCGGCACCTCGACCACCAAAATAATAACAGGTTCTTGCATCATTATGGAAACTATATACAGGCTATAATATAGGATCTAGCAATAACTAGTAAATGTATACATTAATTGCACTCAATTAAACTGGAAAGAAGGCTTTGCAGTCAGTGCACCGCTTGCTCACCAGATGGACTCAAGGAGCTCCTTTCTGCTTATGGCAGAAGGCAATTAATGATTACAAGAGGATTTTGGTATTTACTCACAAAAATATTACCTGACAGTACCCAAGGCTTGTGGCGAGGTTGCTGTCGGTAGCCATCAGAGGCTTTAGAGTTTCCCCAGGCTTCTGGGCGCTGGAGAAAGGAGAGAGACAATTTCTGACCTGGTCCTGGCTCTCTGGATTGATCTGTGTCATCTCCAGGGCCTCCGTCTGGGCAGAAGGCTTTCAGGTGCAGGCAGGTGTCTTGCGGTGTGCAGTCTGGGCACCGGCTGTGCAGGCCGAACGCGTGGAGGTATCAGAGCCTGATCCTGCTTCGCTGGGGTCCCACACAGCTCAGGACCAATGAGGCAGCAGGCACAGATGCAATAGCAGCCACACCTTGTAATGGCAAAGCACATGCTGTGCTCCCTGCTCATCTCCTTTTATCCATACAGCCCAAAGATCAATGGGCCTTTGGACACAGGATAGCCAATCAAATGGCAGTTATCCAAGATTTGGCCATATTGGGTGAAGCCATAGGCTTGCTTTACTCTTTTTAGGGAGAACACAGCCTTGCACAAGGCAACCCTGTGCACCTTGCTCACCGCAGTTGCTGGGCAGGCCACAGACCCCAGACTTAGCGGCGTCAGGTTCTTTGTCCTTTTTCCCATGGTTGCTCTCCCCAAAACAGAAGGAGGGAGAGCAGAAAAACATGCCTGGGCAAGCCAGGACATGTACAAGCCTAATTCGGCCTGCTTAGGCCTACCACGACAAGGGCATCATGGCTGGTGAAGTGCCTGGAGCACCTGGTCTATGAGGAGGAGCTAAGGGCGCTGAGAGGGTTCAGCCTGGAGGAGAAGAGGCTGAGGGCAGACCTCATTGCTCTCTACATCTCCCTGAAGGGAGGCTGGAGCAAGGAAGGGGCAGCCTCTGCTCCTTGGTGGCAAGCAACAGGATTAGAGGAAATGGATCCAAGCTGCTCCAGGGGATGTTGGACCTGAGTATTAGGAAATACTTCTTCACTGAAAGGGTTCTCAGGCATTGGAGGGGTCTGCCCAGGGCACTGGTGAGGTCACCATCCCTGGACGTGGACTGTAGTGTGTAGGGTCATGGTTTATTGTTGAGCCTTCAGTGCTGGGTTGAGGGTTGGACTGGATGATCTTCGAGGTCTCCTTCAACCAGATCTGTGATTCCATGATACTGCAGGCTGCCAGTGCCAGGTGTTACTGTGCGTTTCGGCACAAGCTTCCAACAGCTACAGTCATACAGGACAGAAACCAGGGCAAAGTGTACTTGCTCTCATAAATAGCACTGTGGGAGAAAGTACAGGAAACAAAGAATGTTGTTGTGCTTCTGTTTGAGATGTACACCCAAAGAGGGAATAATTAAAATCTTGGGAGATGGATGTACCCAAATCAAGATCTGCCTGGCTTACTTTTAGGATTTCCTCACTGCTTCCACAGCTGATGGTAGATGTGTCTCTGCTTTCCTGTCTTTATAGAAGTTTTAAAAACTTCTGTCAGTTTGGCCCCCATTCTTAAAGCCATAACTGCCCATGTTAGGGGACGTTTTCTTAATCACCTCCTGTGAAACCAGAAGAGACTGTCTTGCTGAAGGTAGCACTGAGGGATGACATTCATGTGGTGTTTGCTTTCTTCTGAAGGATGCTGCTCACGAGGACTGACCATTGGCTATAATGAGAACCAAAGCCACACTCACTGCAGGCGTTTCAACTCACTACACCATTCTGTACCTCCCAGTTCAGAATGAAAAAGGTTCCTACTGTACCCAAACCAGGGAGGAGTTCAGGAAAAAACCCAATTGTATTGAGATCATGGAGGGAATATGTAGGTAGGGAGTTTTGGATCTGCAACATCCCACTGACAGCACAGACCCTTGATGTGAGGTATCCTTGTGTATGTGCTCCCCACACAAGCCAAGCCTCTTTGTGCTGTGGTCTTTTTTCTCCTCCATCTTCCCGTAAGCAAACTGCCTTGAGCCTTGGCACTAAGAGCAGTGAAAGTTAATCGGATTCCAAAGTTTCACCTTCTGTGTGATGTTTCACTTCGGAGCAAGATCTGCTGTCTAAGAGGCTGGTGTGGCATGTGCACAATTTCAGGGGAAGAACAGGGACAGCCAGGACAGACTGATAGGTGACCCACCTAACCTCTCTCCCTGCACACAACACTTGCTTTTTCCCTCCAGAAAGTCTCTTTCAAAGCAATCTCAATCTTTCATCAAAGATACTTCCAGTGCACTCCCAATGGGTTTACATAAATCTCACTGTTCTTGCTCTCCTCCCCCCCACAAGTCCTTGTGCTTCCATTTCTTTAAATGTTTTATGCTCAGGTTGGTACCAATGACAATATGGATTACCTATCAGCACCTCCAAATATTCCACACAATCCTTGCCTGTCTTCACCCTGCAGTGTTTTCAGTCACAGATGTGATGAAAGAAATTTGAAAGGCACAGGCAGGCAATCCTGAACCAGGCTCAGTGCATTCCCCTTTTTACAGCTTATTGCTTTCTGGATGCTTCTTTTGACCGCTCATCAATCATTGTGGTGGTAACTCTGAAGTGATTGCTGAAATATCTGTTCCTCTGCAAAAGTTAACAATAGCACAGAGAGTGTGAGAAAAGAGAGGCACTTTGGTCTTCAAGTCAAACAAGTGCTTTGTTCTACTCGCGTTTTCTTTCTTTTCTTTTTTCCCCCAATTTCTTTTTTTTAAAGTAAAAGAATTTCCCCAGCAGGACCCCACTAGTTAGCCTAAGAGAGACCTCTGTGTGCATAAGTGGCAATCAGCAGCAGCAGAGAAACGGGATTGAAGACAAAGGGACACACATACAGAGTCCTCAGAAGAGCTCCAGGGAATTGGAGAGGAGAGATAAGCAAGACACCAGTTTAGGATTTCCTTTCAGTCTCCAAACCTTCCCTTTCTGAGAAGTTTTGTAAAGAGCGCTCAACTTGGAAAGCCTGGCAGGCTCAGCAGCAAAGACAGATCATTGCCTGGCCGATGAAACAGGCTCTCAGCCACCGTGTGCCAGCTTTCAGAAGCCAGAGCGGCAGCAGGAGCTCTGCGCAGCTCAGCAGCCAGGCTCAGGTGGGCCTTGTGCCGTTGCCCTGCTGTCTGCCCTTGCCTTGGGGGCTGCTGGGGTGGCTGCTCCTGCAGGACACTGCAGTGGTTTGAGTTACTTTATCTTTCTGGCAGGCTCAGGTCTTCATTTAAACACTTCTCCTTCTGTTTGAGTTGCATTCAAGTTTTATGAGGTGGGAGTTAGAAGTGAGTAAAAATAACTCATGTCTTTACCCTACTTCTGCACTGGTAGGGCTCTTCAAGAGCTTTGATTTGCTCCTTTCCTTTGCCTGGCTTATTTCCATTTTAAGGTCTCATACCCTCAGAAGTGAATCGCCCTTGTAATTGAGTGGCAAGCTGTGAATCTTTCTCCCTTCTTTGATTAATCTGCTCCATTGATCAGCATCATTTTTGGGAAGCTCTGGAAGCTTCTGAGTCAGGCTCTTCAAGTTTTAAGATGTTACTGTGCTTTTGATTAACTTGAATAAAAATGTTCTAGCTGGATTGATGGATTCTTTTCCTCCAGTAGTGGCACTGACAGTTCATTCTTGTCCACCAGCTCTACACTTTAGAGAGAACTTGCAAATGAAGAAGTTTATTTGTCACTACTGGCTAGAAAGACAAGGGAAAAGAGTCCAGATTAGTCAGGCTTCGGTGGCTGTTTACAGCAAAAGGTAGGAAGACAACAGCTAGCTCTGTGCTCTGAACTGAGCAGTCTGATTATTACTGGGTTTTTGGATGCTGAAGGAACCAGGCATCCATCCTTACCTTCCAGAATAAACTTAACTGCTGGTGTAAATCCAGGATTCATATCAGCAATCGAGTTAGCCACAAGTGTAGGAGAGGCAGCACTCAGTGGATTGGTATTGCACCAAAGCGTCACATAGAGCCCCAAACACTTTATCTATGAAGAAGTTGTCAGCTTTTGGAATTACTAATTTTTTTTTTTAAAGCTCAGACTACCTAATTTTTATTTTTCTTGTTGGAAACTGCTTATTTGGCTTCCTCTGTTCTACTGATTGAAGTGGTCCTTCACAGACCACATAGCTTCTGTTGTGGCAGTATAAAAATGTGGGTAGAAAGGCTTATTCTGGCAGAACTTCAGTGTGAAAGAGCTTAAGCTTATAACAGATCTGGCATCAAATGAGCAGAAGAGTAGGTTTGATTCTGGTTTTGATTCATACCTGGAAATCAGAATAAATGCTGTGATGGTTATGTAGATGTTGTGGTACCTTCAGCAAGAGGTCAACCAAGTCAAGCAAGAGAGGTGCCTGGACCTTGCCTGGTGCTGAGGTTGGCCTGATTTGGCTTGTGAGGTCTAAGGAAGAGAAGATTGAGGGCACATAGTGTAATAGCTTCCAAATAGCCTGAGAGGAAGAAAATTGCTTGTCAGTACCAAGGATAAGGCACAAAAGGGCTTAAATTGCAATGGGGCAAATTTGGATTAAATATTCAGAAAGCTTTCCCAAAGGCCATGATGGTAAACCACTGGAAAATATTGTCTGCCTCTCATGGATTCTTTCTTGCTGCAGGCCTCTAGGAAGAGTTTCGAGACGTATCTGTAGGGGATAACATAGATAGAGCCCTCTTTGGGACAGAAGGCTGGAACTGATGACTCTCTGTGATCTTTTCGAGTCCTGTGACACTTTGACACAAATCCCTGCAGTGTGAAAGAAGTGAGCCTAGTCCAGACTTCCTTTGCTGAAGTGAGATAAAGCCAAAAAGGTGCTGGGGTTTGATTTGTGTTCCTTCTAGTCTGCCTTGAGGCGCTGGTGACAATGTATTTCCTGCAGGAAGTAGGAAGAAGTGGAAGGGACTGGTGCAAGAGGGTCTTGATTCTGAGTTCACTTCAGCTACTTGCAAAAAAAGGTCATTTGAGCTTAGTACATGTGCACTGCACAGTGCATTTTACTAGCTTTAGTTACATGTGATGGTCTAGGCTGTGTCTTGAGATCACTTAGGGTAAAGCTTAGGTGGTGCATATTTTGTTTGCACAATCTCAGACACCAGCAATTAGACAAGTGTGGTTTGTTGCTCAAAAATGCTAAGCCAGGGAATATAACTGCAGGCATTTCTGGGGACTGTTGAGTGGCACTGCCATATGCTGTGCTTATACTGGAGCAGAAGAGAAAGACATTTCCTTGCCATGTGGAGTGATAAGCTGTGGGAGCCCAGTAACTGTCAGAGATCAGCACAGGAGCTGTGCTTGCTGCCCTGGGGAAGGAGTGCACTGGGTGCCATGCACCACTGCTTGCCCTTTCCAGTCCTGTTTACTGTGCTTGTCCAATGGTACTAGGCTGTGGTGCAGCTCCAGGCTTACCGCTGGATCAAGATTTACAGGAGAGGCTTGGGCAGGTTTGCAGGCAAGGTAAAGGCTTTAAGGTCTTCCTCTGCTTCTATGGCACCAGTTCAAGGCATGTAATTTTGGTCTTGATGCAACTGCAACTCTCTCCCCATCTGTACATGCATCAGCAGCTGGTAGATGATAGGGCTGGTTGGTTTTATTGTAGGGTTTGTGCAGAAGAGATCGTGTCTGTGTGTGTGTGCTCCATGGGGAACCTCCCAAGAACCGTTGCTCATTCTCAGGATGCCCAGTGTTGAGACTGGATATAATTTTGGAGGTCACCAGCACCTAACATGTATTTCTAGTTCTGGCATTCAAACCCTCCTGCGTTGGTCACTTATTTCTCCTGTTTTCCTGCATTGCTGCTGTGTGCATGTTGCTGGCCAAGCACGTTCACTAACTGCTTGCAGTGTGCTTCCTTCAGCAGTTAAAGATTTAGTTGTTTTAAAGATGACTCTTAAACAGTATTCTTTTGTTCAGTAATGCATCCTGGTGATGCAGGTATAGTAATTGATTGATGGCATCTTTAACTCTGAGAGAACAGAATTATGCTGGATTAATTTGGCTCTCTAAATTATACTGTGGGCATTGAACAATATCTCATCAGCAGGCAAAGCCATTTCTGCTGCATCTTCCAATTTGAGATGAGGCAGGCTTTGCACTATTTACACTCCTTTCACTTATAGCCTGAGCATCACATTTACCTCTGCCATAAATGGAGCTTACTCAGTGTCCTCAGCAGAGCAGTGTCTACCAGGGGTTGATCCAGTGGCGAACGTCCTCTGTGTTATGTTCTCTGCAGCACAGATCTTGCAGATTTTTGCCTTTTTCCCTCGTCCCACACTTTAAGTAAGATAGGATATTTGTCTTGTAATGCCAGGACAAGGGGCAATGGGTTTAAACTGGCAGAGGGGAGATTGAAACTGGATGTTAGGAGGAAGTTCTTTGCAGTGAGGGTGGTGAGACACTGGCACAGGTTGCCCAAGGAGGTTGTGGCTGCTCCCTCCCTGGAGGTGTTCAAGGCCAGGTTGGAGGAGGCCTTGAGCGACCTGTGCTAGTGGGAGGTGTCCCTGCCTATGGCAGGGGGTTGGAACTAGCTGATCCTTGAGGTCCCTTCCAACCTTACCATTCTATGATTCAGTCTGTGCAGAACACGGAGCCTTTGCTGTGGGCACAGGAATGGATCGTGCAGTTTACAGGACACATCTGCCCCAGGCTCGTACAGTTTGGGAGCTGCCTGCTGGAAAGGCAGCCCTACCGTATGGGCTGCAGCAGCAGTGTCAGCATGCAGGGCTGAAGAGTCCCCAGTGCTTATGAGAGATTTCCTCATAGACGTTTAAACACCAGTCCATTTGAATAGAAGTTGAGTTTCAAATATCACAGAATCATTCAGGCTGGAAAAGACCTCTGAGATCATCCAGTCCAGCCCATAACCTAACAGCACCACACCAGCTAAACCATGCTACTGAGTGCCACATCCAATCTTTCCTTGAAGACCTCCAGGGATAGCGACTCCACCACCTCCCTGGGCAGCCCATTCCAGTGCCTAATCACCTTTCCATAGGGAAGTGATTCCTAATATTCAACCTAACCCTCCCCTGGCGCAGCTTCAGGCCATGGCCTCTTGTCCTGTCACAAGTTGCCTGGGAGAAGAGCCCAACCCCTACCTGACTACAACTTCCTGTTAGGTAGCTGTAGAGAGTGCTAAGGTCCCCCCTGAGTATCCTCTTCTCCAGGCTGAACACCCTCAGCTCCCTCAGCCTCTCCTCATCAGCNTCAGCCCCTCCTCATCAGCCTTTTCCTCCAGCCCCCTCCCCAGTGTCATTGCTCTCCTCTGGTCCTGCTCCAGCCCCTCAAGATCTCTCTTGCAGTGAGGGCCCAGAACTGCACACAGAGCTCCAGGTGAAAGCTCTCCAGTGCCAGCACAGGGCAGAATGACATCCCCAGTCCTGCTGGCCACGCTGTTCCTGATACAGGCCAGGATGCCACTGGCCTTCTGTGCCCCCTGGGCACACTGCTGGCTCATGTCCCTCTGGGCATCACTGCCAGGTCCCTCCCTGCCTGGCTGCTCTCCAGCCACTCACCCTCAGTCTGTATTGCTGCGTGGGGTTCTTGTGGCCAAAGTGCAGGAGCCTGCATTTGGTCCTGTTGAATCTCATCCCATTGATACAGCCTGGCCAGGTCCCTCTGCAGCATCTTCCTGCCCTCCAGCAGATCGACTCCCTCCCAGCTTGGTGCCATCCCAATTTACTAAGGGCAGACTCCATCCCCTCACCCAAGTCACCAGTTAAGATGTTTAACAGACCTGGGCCCAACACTGATCCCTGGGGACACCACTGGGCACCAGACACCAGCTGGCTGCTGCCCATCCACACCCACTCACCCAGCCAGTGTTTAACCTAGCAAAGGCTGCACCTGCTCAGGCCATGGGCTGCCAGCTTTGCCAGGAGGATGCTGTGGGAGAATGTGCCAAAGGCTTTGCTGAAGTCTAGGTAAAGCACGCCCACAGCCCTCCCCTCATCCACCAGGCAGGTCCTCCAGTCATAAAATGAGATCACATTGGTTGGGCAGGACCTTCCTTTCCTACACCCATGGTGGCTGGACCTGACTCCCTGCCTGTCTTGTACATGCCCTGTGATGGCACTCAGAGTGAGCTGCTCTAGGCACCAAGGTCAGGCTGACAAGCCCAGAGCTCCCTGGATCCTCCTTTTGGTCCTTCTCGTGGATGGACCTCACACTGCCCAACCTGCAGCCAGCTGGGACCTCCCCAGGCAGCCAGGACTGGTGCCAGATGATGGAGAGTGGCCGTGCCAGCTCTCGTGCCAGCTTCCTCAGCACCCTAGGGTGAATCCCATCTGGACCCATTGACTTGTTAGGGTCTAAGTGGCACAGCAGGTCACTAACTGCTTCCTCAGCACCCTAGGGTGAATCCCATCTGGACCCATTGACTTGTTAGGGTCTGAGTGGCACAGCAGGTCACTAACTGCTTCCTCCTGGATTACAAGAGGGATATTCTTGATCCCCATCCCTGTTTACCAGCTCAGCAGCCCTGAGGATATCCAATCCTTGTGTCCAAGACTGAGGCAAGGACTCAGCCTTTCCCTTGTCTTCCCTTACTCTGTTCCCCCCTTCATCCAACAAGGAATGGAGGTTTCCCTGCCCCTCCTTTTGTTACTAATGGATTTACAGAAACACTTTTTATTATGCTTACCAGAGTTGGCCAGGTTGAGCTCTAACTGCCCTTCTACCTCTCTAGTTCTCTTTCCACATGACCTTAGGATATCCTGAAGTGCTTCCCAGCTCACCTGTCCCTTTTCCCAGGGCTGCTGCCCTCTCTTTTCCCCCGAGCACCTGCAGAGGCTCCCTGCTCAGCCAGACTGCTCTCCTTCCCTGACGGCTCATTCTCCAGCTGCTCCTGTGCCTTCAGCATTTCATCCTTACAGTGAGCCCCTTTGCTTTTGGGGCTGCTTCCCAAGGGACAGGAGATCAAAGCCATCCCTCTGGCAGCCCAAGGCAGAGGTTTTGCTGACACTCTCCTAACCTCTCCATGTATTGAAAATTCTATCACATCATGGTAGCTGTGCCCCAGCTGACCTCCAACCACCACAGCTTCCACAAGCCCTTTCTTGCCTGGAACCAGTAGGTCTAGCAGGGCACTAC
>WBNM01040991.1:5275-35588 GCA_013399055.1 Ramphastos sulfuratus
AGTTCCAACCCCCTGCCATAGGCAGGGACACCTCCCACTAGAACAGGTCACTCAAGGCCTCATCCAACCTGGCCTTGAACACCTCCAGGGAGGGAGCAGCCACAACCTTCCTGGGCAATCTGTGCCAGTGTCTCACCACCCTCACTGCAAACAACTTCCTCCTAACATCCAGTCTAAATCTCCCCTCTGCCAGTTTAAACCCATTGCCCCTTGTTATGGCATTGCAAGCCCTTATAAATAGTCCCTCCCCAGCCTTCCTGTAGCCCCTTTCAGATATTGGAAGGCTACTGTAAGGTCTCCTGGAAGTCTTCTCTTCTCCAGGCTGCAGAGCCCCAACTCTCTCAGCCTGTCCTCATAGCAGAGCTGCTGCAGCCCTCTGAGCATCTTCGTGGCCTCCTCTGGACCCACTCCAACACTTCCATGTCCTTCCTGTGCTGGGGGCAATTGCAAGGGGACAGATCTTTTGCTCACTGAGTGCTTCATCATTTTACCCTTGAGTGCATGTGCAGGGGCAGAGCTGCTTTTGAGTTTAGAAATGAAACTCCGAGCCCTGTTCCAGCTTTTAGAAGTAATTTTAGGTGCCACTCAGTAACATGTTAGTAAGACATTACCAAGTCAAGCTGGTGGAAATGATGTTTTGTCCTCCTAATTTGCTTGTTTTTCACAGTAACATGGGAGTAGCTGTACCAGGCCAGACCCAGAGGTCTCTTTAGTCTTTGATTATGATTAATAGCACACAGGGAAAAAGCATAAAAGAACAGGACAAGATTATGATGATAGTTCCCTGCTGTATCAATGACAGCTGAGGACTTTCTGAACAAGAGGAGCTGTCTTTAACAGTCCTTAGTTTAGTGNAGGAGGGGGTAGGGGGAGGAGAGGAGGGGGTAGGAGAAGGAGAGAAGAAGGTAGGGGGAGGAGAGGAGGGGGTAGTGTGATAGGATAGGAGAATAGATAGGATAGAAGTATAGGGTAGAGTAGAGTAGAATTTCTTTGTGTCTGTGGTTATTTAAATGGTTGTCTCAAGACACCTTTCTCTAGCCATGAGCCCTAGGGGTAGGTGCCTCATCCTCTTGAGATGTGGGAGCAGCTTTGCTCTGCTGGGGCTTTATTTGTGGTTGAAGCTCTCAGATGGGTGGCACATGCAAAACACCCTGGAAAGGAAGGGAAAAGCAGAAGTGTGTGTTCAGCTGCAGCCTCTGCTGAGTGCTAGGAGCTGGCTGGCTGCTCCTGTACCAGCAGCTATCATTGGGTTCAGTGTTTTCCAGTCCTGGCGAGGCAAACCCAATCCTGTAGCAGTGTCACCCATGGGGCTGCAGCACTGCAGAGCTATTGAGCAGTCTGTGTTCCTCTGGGATCTCATGTCTAGTTCAGGATCGACCAGAACAGATACAAATCCATTCTAATTGGCTAGCAAAGTTAATGAGGTTTCCCTGAAGCTGATTGGGCAGGGCCAAACCAAACCATGCCATGAACTGTGTGTGCACTGAGGCTGCAGCAGGCAGGGGTGATGTCCTCTTTCGCTCCACTGTGCTAAAGTTCTCCAGCAGACAGAGCTGGTTACATCAAAGGGAGAGGAATTTCATACAATGGTAGGGTTGGAAGGGTCCTCAAGGATCATCCAGTTCCAACCCCCTGCCATAGGCAGGGACACCTCCCACTAGAACAGGTCACTCAAGGCCTCATCCAACCTGGCCTTGAACACCTCCAGGGAGGGAGCAGCCACAACCTCCCTGGGCAACCTGTGCCAGTGNTTTGTCCTCCTAATTTGCTTGTTTTTCACAGTAACATGGGAGTAGCTGTACCAGGCCAGACCCAGAGGTCTCTTTAGTCTTTGATTATGATTAATAGCACACAGGGAAAAAGCATAAAAGAACAGGACAAGATTATGATGATAGTTCCCTGCTGTATCAATGACAGCTGAGGACTTTCTGAACAAGAGGAGCTGTCTTTAACAGTCCTTAGTTTAGTGTTCTTACAGGACTTTGTCCAACCCTGGTTTGAAATATTCTAAACTCAGCTTCCATAGCATCCTCTGATAAAGTCCCAGTGTTTAAGTTTTGTGCATGAAGCATCTCTTTTGGTTTGAATTTTGCAGCTGCCACTCTTATTTGATGCCAGCTGGATGGGCTTCTAAGAGAGGAAGCCATTCAGTGGTCTCCTTTTTCCATGCTACTCGTGGTGCTAGATGTCTTCTGCATCCCACATCAGTTGTTCCTCTTCCTCTGTGTTTAATGTTTTACTGTAACAGGACCTGTTCTATCCTTCTGACAGTTCTTTTTGATGCTCTCTGTGCTTTTTCCAGCAATAACCTTTTCTATTACAGGAATGCAGTAAACTTACAAGCACTACAACATGTTTCCTGGTAAGGAGATTCTGATCTCTGCTACCACTGGGGATTTTTAAGCAGTTCTACCTAAACAGAAAACACAGCTTTAATGCCCACTGAATCAAGTGGGGTTCCTTCCATCAGCTTTGGTCAGGAGTCTAAATCAAAGCACACTAAAAGCACTTTGCAGAAAACCAGCTCAAAGTGGAAGTGGCTATAAAGCAAAAGTTTCTTTGACTTATTAAATCATTCATTTCCCAAGCCCAGGAAATGCAAAAGCCAAGTGTAAACCCTGACAGACAAGTGCATTTTCTTGGTTCTGCTGCTGAGTGTCAGCAATGTGAAGCTGTCTTAGGCAATCATTTGCATGCCTTTTGTATGGCACTGCCATGGAAAGCTGAGTCTGCCACAGCCTCCTATTCCTGCCTTTGATTTTTTTTGGCCACCATGTAATGAAGCAGATGGATCTGACCAAGATGTGAAGATAGGAGGTTTTAATTGATGGGGAGAGGTGGTGTCTGCTCCTCCTCTAATCTGCCCGTGTGTAAATTTTCATCCCCCAGCAAAAGCAGAGAAGGCATTCTGCTGGCAGGTACACTTATTTATTTCATTGCAAAAGACACTCCTCAGGGCTGGCTATCTGCTGGCCTCCCAGCTCACTGCGGGATCAGGCAAGCTCCAGTTTAGGCACAAGGGAAGCAGTGGAGTGTAAGCCACAGGCTGGAACTGCTCCTTTGGACTGCTGCCTGCTGCCTTGCATTGTGAAGCAGATCTCTTAAGAACACAGTAACCGGTTTAATTGATGTGCAGGCTGCCCAAATCCCTGTAAAACAATGGTAATGTAATCACTGCAATTCCCAAAGTGAAAAGCAGAAGGTGGGGTTGGGGTTTGCCTCTTTTCTTTTTAAATCGTGTTGTCTGTGTACAGCTGTTGAAAATTTAATCTGGTAGCAAGTTGCCTCCTGCTCCAAGTCAATTTGCTGGGCTGAAGAGCACAGTAAAATGCAAGCTCCCCCACTCTACACTGAGGGGGGGGGAAACCAATTGAAATACAGCATGATAGAATTGAACCCCAGCAGATGTGGTAAATGGTGGTGCAATAGTCACTGTGACTAACCACCTACTTAATTGCTTTATTGGTAAGCAAGATAGGAACTGTTGAAGCTTTCAGTGCAGCTTCAGTTGGCACCACACTGGAAAGTGACTTTTTAAAAAGTGACAGATCTGAGTGCTGAATTCAGGACTATCTTTTCCTTCCCTTTCCCTTGCTGATTCCCTGAATCAGGACATCAAGACTGATCTCAGACTTTGAGGCACTATAGTGGTATTTGTGAGGTCTAAGTGAAAGGAGCATTGTTGCCACTCTTTAGAGATTGTTGATGTGCTATGGACTGTAGGGGTGAAGACCCAGAGATCATAGAATCATAGAATGGGAAGGCTGGGAGGGACCTCAAAGATCATCCAGTTCCAACCCCCTGCCATAGGCAGGGACACCTCCCACTAGAACAGGTCACTCAAGGCCTCATCCAACCTGGCCTTGAACACCTGCAGGGAGGGAGCAGCCACAACCTCCCTGGGCAACCTGTGCCAGTGTCTCACCACCCTCACTGCAAACAACTTCCTCCTAACATCCAGTCTAAATCTCCCCTCTGCCACTTCAAACCCCTTGCCCCTCGTCCTGTCATTGCAAGACCTTGTCAATAGTCCCTCCCCAGCCTTCCTGGAGCCTCCTTCAGATCCTGGAAGGCTACTCTAAGGTCTCCTGGAAGCCTTCTCTTCTCCAGGCTGCAGATCCCCAGCTCTTGTAGCCTGTCCTCATAGCAGAGCTGCTGTAGCCCTCTGAGCATCTTTGTGGCCTCCTCTGGACCCGTTCTAACACTTCAATGTCCTTCACCAGCCATTCCCCACCCAGCCTGGAGTTGTGCTTGGGATTGTGCCTACCCAGGTGCAGCACCTTACACTTGACCTTGTTGAATGTCATGAGGTTGGCTTGGGCACAGCTCTGCAGCCTGTCCAGGTCCCTCTGGATGGATCCCTGCCCTCTAGCAAGTTGACTGTGCCACACAGCTTGGTGCCATCTGCAGACTTGATGAGGCTGCACTGATTCCTCTGCCCATGTCACTGACAAAGATGTTAAACAGCACTGGTGCCAGCACTGTCCCCTGAGGGATGCCACTTGGCACTGCTCTGCAGGTGGGCATTGTGCTGTTGATCAGCACTCTCTGCATGGTGATCAGATATTCTGATGAGATGCATGGAAAGGAGGCTGGAGACATTGTCTTTCCTTAAGTTTATATGGGTGCAGTGTGTGTTATGGCAGGGTTTGTGTTCCCTGCAGTGCATTTTACCTCATTGCTTCTGGCTTTCTCTCTGCCTTCTAGTTATGAGCAGCACCACTGCTGGCTGCAGGCAGTAGAAGTGCCAGAGTCAGCAGTTAACAGCTCACTGGTTGTAGTCACCTCTTACTGGTGCTGATCAAACTACCCTGTGTCCTCTGAACAGCCCTTAAAATGGGCTCTTTAGTAGACCAAAATGACAGTAGCTCAAGTCTCACAGCCACGGATTTGCTTCCACTACTGGCAGCAGCACTTGTAGATGGATTTGTTGAGTATTTCATGGTTTAATCTGCATTCAAATTATTTTGTCTGTAAGCCTACTCATGCAAGGAGCTGACATGGCCTTTGGACTCTAGTCTGTGGGCAACAGGACTCATGTAAGGCTTGTTTCCCTTTTTAGCCTCCACTTTCATTAGAGTTATTTCTGGTAGCTGCTCTCTTGGGGCTGTCAGGGAATATTTCTCTGCCTCTCTGAAGCAATGCAAGGAGCGAAATGTCTCTGACATCTGTAACACAACATACTGCATGGATCAATGAGATAGGTAGGTAAACAGACAAGGAGGGAGGGAGGTAGGTAGGTAGGTAGACAGACAGGTAGATAGGTAGATTAGATACATGAGGTAGGTAGGTAGATTAGGTAGGTAGACAGGTAGGTAGATAGATTAGGTAGGCAGACAGACAGGTAGGTAGGTAGATTAGGTAGGTAGACAGACAGGTAGATGGGTAGATGGGTAGATTAGGTAGGTAGACAGACAGGGAGGTAGATGGGTAGATTAGGTAGGTAGGTAGATTAGGTAGGTACGTAGGTAGACAGACAGGTAGGTAGATTAGGTAAGTAGGTAGACAGACAGGTAAGTAGGTTAGGTAGGTAGGTAGATTAGGTAGGTAGGCAGACAGGTAGGTAGGTAGATGGGTAGATTAGGTAGGTAGACAAACAGGTAGGTAGAGTAGGTAGGTAGGTAGATTAGGTAGGTAGATTAGGTAAGTAGGTAGACAGACAGGTAGGTAGATTAGGTAGGTAGGTAGATTAGGTAGGTAGACAGACAGGTAGGTAGGTAGATGGGTAGATTAGGTAGGTAGGTAGACAGAGAGGTAGGTAGATTAGGTAGGTAGACTGATCTTTTGGGCAGCGATCACTTATATTTGACCACAGTGGTTGTCCTTTGCCCAACACAGTTCCTCTCAAAGCTCAGGTGGCACTAGTGTGTTACTGAACTGGCTTTCTGGCTCTTCTTAATCTGAGCTTCTGTTTCCAAGGGGTGGATTTCCCAGCAATTCCCACTGGAAATATTATTCTTGTTGGCTAAGGTGAACAAAGCAAGGCTTCAGGATATCCTTTACTGGGAATGGAAGGGCTAAATCTTGGAAGAATCTAGTTTCTGCAGTGAGGAAAAGAGGTGGAAGTATCAGTACTGATTTCTTTCCAGGGCTGCATCTTGTGTATTTTTGAGTCAATCAAGACTTTGCCAGGAAAGCTGCGTTCAGGCCTTGTCTGTCTTCAGAAGGGTGTTTTTGTAACCAGGCTCTGACCCTGTCACAGCAAATGGAATTGAGTGGTATGGTACAGCAGCCTTCTCAATGCTGGCTGTGTGTATACCCACCCTAAACATGCTGTTTATGTTTTCTATCAGTTTGCTCTAAGAAGAAAATTGGCACCTGATGGTGCAACATGCTCCCTTATGGAGAAGGCAAGATTGGAGCTTGAATACTGATGAGTGGCATCTGCAGTCAGGGAAACACAACCTAGAGTGTCCTGCCAAACACAGAGATACTAGAGAATGATTAAGGAACACAAAAATGGTTAAGGAAGTCGAGCATCTTCCTTATGAGGAGAGCCTGAGGGAGCTGGGGCTTGTTAGCTTGGAGAGGAGGAGACTAAGGGGTGACTTCATGCATGTTTATAGATATGTAGGGGATGAGTGCCAGGAGGATGGAGCCAGCCTCTGCTGGGTGATGCCCAGTGACAGGACAAGGGGCAGTGAGTGGAAGTTGAGGCATAGGAGGTTCCATGTGAACCTGTGGAGGAATTTTTTCCCTGTGAGGGTAACAGAGCACTGGAACAGGCTGCCCAGGGAGGTTGTGGAGTCTCCCTCTCTGGAGATACTCAAGAACTGTCTGGATGTGTTTCAGCATGATCTGCTCTGGGTGATGCTGCTCTGGCAGCCAGATGAGCTTTCCAGGTCTCTTCCAGCCCCTGGCATTCTATGATTCTATAAGTCTATGAATGCAGCCAGTGTGATGAATTAGATCCACACCTTTTAAAGCACTGCTCTTCTCATTCATTTGCTGAGTGAAGCATTTATGAAATTCTCTATTTCATCTTGGACTGTACTCTGCTCTGAGAAAGCCTCCCAGATGAGGTGGGTTAGGAACTCCCACCCCCCTCAACCCCCCCACTATTGAAATTTACCAGACTAGCTCAGATGACTTGAGAGTAAGATGAAGCTTCCTATCTAAATTGCTCCAAGCCTTACTGTGATTAAGAGTGCTGTGTATGTGTGTGCTGAATAGTGCTGGTGTAGCACAAAGCTTGAATGAACATTAAAGAAAGAAGCATTGGAAACACACAAAAAGCGAGGAGCTGGTTGGGCTCTCAGAGTGTCACCTCACCATTGCAGGTTGGTGGCAGCTGGTGCCCTCCTTGAGAAACTCATGTGTTCACAACTGAAATTCATAGATCATTAGCGTTGGAGAAGATCTCTAAGACCNATTCTAAAGTCATCTCTGGAGCAGAAGAGGCTCAACCAAGTCCCAGCATGGCAGTGCCTCATGCAGAAAGAGCAGGATTGTGCTCGTACACACCCAGGAGTTACCCCATCCAGAGCAAGCTGTGTGTTTAGGTGTTCTCATTGTTTGGAAATTTGTTGTTGGGAAAATATTCACAACCTCCCAGCACATAGTTCTTTGCTGTGCCTAAGTGGATCTCTAGTCCCTTGAGGCAGAGGCTGTCTGGGTTTGCCTTGCACAGAGCCAAACACGTTGTCAGCACTCAATTAGACCTGTATATAAGGTTTCATGCTGACTCAGAGCTCAAAGATAGCCTCTGTTTGGTGTTTGTTCTTTTTTTTTTTTCTTTCCCCTTCTTGAGCATCCCTGCACAGAGGGAGGAAGCTATTTTTACCTGAGCCCTTCCAGCATTATTCCTCTGAGGGGAAAAAAAAAATAAACCCTGTGTGCTTGAAGTAAAAAAAACCTGAAAGTAGGGAGCTTTTCTTGGAGGTGCCTGTGATACTCTCAGCCTTCCAGAAACAGGGAGTGCAACCTCTGTGTGTGCCTTTGTCCATGTCTCTCTCTCTTCTTGGCTATGCTGGCAGGAGAAATCCCTCTCTGAGACACAAAGGGTTCATCAGCCCCCATGAGAAAAGATGAGTGAGACAGAAGCAACAGTATCTTTGGAATCAAGGGGTCAGAGCTGTTTCAGGGAACAGTTGCAGAGTCAAGCTGTCAAATTTTTGTTTAGAGGCAAAGAAGAGCAAGATAAGAGCAATGAAGCCTGGTTACAACAGGCAGGGGCTTCCTGTGACTGATAACGTCTGCAGCTTCTCCCTCTCCCCTCATCTCCTTTGCTTCCACTGCATAGGAGGTAACTTTGCCCATGGGTCCACAGACAGCTCTTGAGAGGGGAAATTGTGGGCTGAAGAGCAGCTCCTTGGCCATAATCCCTGAAAGAGTAGGCAACAGAGACTGGGGAGGAGAAGAAGCTTTCCTTCCATGAGAGGAGAGGAGAGGAGATGCGAGGAGAGGAGAGGAGAAGAGAAGAGATTCGAGGAGAGGAGAAGAGAAGAGATTCGAGAAGAGGAGAAGAGAAGAGATTCGAGAAGAGGAGAAGAGAAGAGATTCGAGGAGAGGAGAAGAGAAGAGATTCGAGGAGAGGAGAAGAGAAGAGATTCGAGGAGAGGAGAAGAGAAGAGATTCGAGGAGAGGAGAAGAGAAGAGATTCGAGGAGAGGAGAAGAGAAGAGATTCGAGGAGAGGAGAAGAGAAGAGATTCGAGGAGAGGAGAAGAGAAGAGATTCGAGGAGAGGAGAAGAGAAGAGATTCGAGGAGAGGAGAAGAGAAGAGATTCGAGGAGAGGAGAAGAGAAGAGATTCGAGGAGAGGAGAAGAGAAGAGATTCGAGGAGAGGAGAAGAGAAGAGATTCGAGGAGAGGAGAAGAGAAGAGATTCGAGGAGAGGAGAAGAGAAGAGATTCGAGGAGAGGAGAAGAGAAGAGATTCGAGGAGAGGAGAAGAGAAGAGATTCGAGGAGAGGAGAAGAGAAGAGATTCGAGGAGAGGAGAAGAGAAGAGATTCGAGGAGAGGAGAAGAGAAGAGATTCGAGGAGAGGAGAAGAGAAGAGATTCGAGGAGAGGAGAAGAGAAGAGATTCGAGGAGAGGAGAAGAGAAGAGATTCGAGGAGAGGAGAAGAGAAGAGATTCGAGGAGAGGAGAAGAGAAGAGATTCGAGGAGAGGAGAAGAGAAGAGATTCGAGGAGAGGAGAAGAGAAGAGATTCGAGGAGAGGAGATGAGAAGAGATTCGAGGAGAGGAGGTTCGAGGAGATGCGAGGAGAGGAGAGGAGGTTTGAGGAGAGGAGATTCGAGGAGAGGACTTTTATAAACTTTTTTCTCTTTTGGTGCTGCAGATTTTTGTCATTCCAGGCACGCACAGGAAAAGCTGAGCAGCACTGGCTGCAAAAGTGCTTCTGCACCTGTCCAGGGTGGGACAGGCATTCCGAGGCAGAAATAGACACTGAGCCATCCTGTTTGGGCAATTAGCCTCTTCCTGCGTTCTCACCGCAGTCGGCGTTTTGGCAGCCAAGCCACAAAGGGAGCTGGAATGGCAAACAATAGAACCTCCTTTTGGAAATACCTGTACTTAAAAGAGCCTCTCTCCTAGGATGGCACTCGTTATATGCCTCTTGATTCATCCTTTGCTCACACAATAATTGGCAGAAACCTATCTCAGCTCCACCCAGGGCTGGGACTGAGCCACTTGTGGCACTGCTGGAGATCATTTGCCCAGAGAAATTAGCTGTACAGCATGTGTGTAATGGTGAGTGACATGGTGATGCCTGCCCATGGCTGCTTCAGGCCACATCACCTTTGCAGTAGCTCAGCCCAAGCCCCAGCTGATTTCTAACTCTGCTCTGGTTTCTCTGTATATCTCTCAGGAGTTGGTGATACTCTGAGATGGCTTCACCACCTTTGCAGTAGCTCAGCCCAAGCCTCACTTGATTTCTAACTCTGCTCTGGTTTCTCTGTATATGTCTTCAGGAGTTGGTGATACTCTGAGATGGCTTCACCACCTTTGCAGCAGCTCAGCCCAAGCCCCAGCTGATTTCTAACTCTGCTCTAGTTTCTCTGTATGTCTCATCAGGAGTTGGTGATACTCTGAGGTGGCTTTGAGTGCAGATGGGAAGAGGAGTTGTTGGTTGGCAAGAGGCAAATGAAGTGCCAACCTCTGTCACAGCACTCTCCCAATAGAAAAGATTTGTGGCAGTGGTTTGAGCCAAAGCCGCAGCTGCTTGTGGTGTCACTTGGATATTAATTGGAGAGTGGGTGAGTGCAAGGAGCAGAAAATGCTGTGGGAGAGAGGAGAGAAGACAGATAGGAAGAGGCCAGTGCAAGTACTTTACTGGAGTACATCCCTCTGCCTTATAACGCAGCCATCTTTCTCTACAAGCTCATTCTGTTTCTGCTGCCTTTCTCTCTAACTGAAGTTGCTGGCAGTTTTCTGTCAACTGGGTAAGATCTCTCCTTTGTGGTATTTAGTTGTTGCAGAACCTCAACTTCTGGTCTAGGGTAGCTCAGGCTTCCATCCCACCTGCTAACCTGCCCTGGCTTCATTCACTTCCATCCTGCCAGCCCAGCCTGTTGTTCAGGACTCTCATCTGTCATTTGCAAGAGTAATTGCAAAAATTGATTCATGGGCAATGCTTGTAGCAGGCAGATCCTTTTGACAGACCACACAACCATCATATTCTGCATTCATTTGAGTCAATCAATGCTCTGATGCATATTTGGGTCATAAATACTCTGATATAAATTGCATTTATTGTTATGACAGCTGTGTTCCATTACCTTTTATTTATTAGATTCCATTGTCCTTTCACTTTACACCTTGTGGAGCTGTCAACTCAGCTGCTTACCGGTGACAAAGCTCACAGCTCAGTTCAGAACCTTCCAAAAATAAATCCTCCAAAGGGATTTGAGTAACAGCAGGTTGTATGTTGTTGGAAAGGCACTGGGCAACCTTTTCTTAGTTTGTTTTATTGGAAAGAGGAGGTTTGTGCTTTCCCCTTGGTTTTACCCAAATTCCTTTTGCATTTCTATTGCATTTATGACTTTGCATTTATNTTTTCTTGGAGGTGCCTGTGATACTCTCAGCCTTCCAGAAACAGGGAGTGCAACCTCTGTGTGTGCCTTTGTCCATGTCTCTCTCTCTTCTTGGCTATGCTGGCAGGAGAAATCCCTCTCTGAGACACAAAGGGTTCATCAGCCCCCATGAGAAAAGATGAGTGAGACAGAAGCAACAGTATCTTTGGAATCAAGGGGTCAGAGCTGTTTCAGGGAACAGTTGCAGAGTCAAGCTGTCAAATTTTTGTTTAGAGGCAAAGAAGAGCAAGATAAGAGCAATGAAGCCTGGTTACAACAGGCAGGGGCTTCCTGTGACTGATAACGTCTGCAGCTTCTCCCTCTCCCCTCATCTCCTTTGCTTCCACTGCATAGGAGGTAACTTTGCCCATGGGTCCACAGACAGCTCTTGAGAGGGGAAATTGTGGGCTGAAGAGCAGCTCCTTGGCCATAATCTCTGAAAGAGTAGGCAACAGAGACTGGGGAGGAGGAGAAGCTTTCCTTCCATGAGAGGAGAGGAGATGCAAGGAGAGGAGATTCGAGGAGAGGAGAAGAGAAGAGGTTCGAGGAGAGAAGAGAAGAGATTTGGGGAGAGGAGAAGAGAAGAGGTTCGAGGAGAGGAGAGGAGATGCGAGGAGAGGAGAGGAGAAGAGATTCGAGGAGAGGAGAAGAGAAGAGATTCGAGGAGAGGAGAAGAGAAGAGATTCGAGGAGAGGAGGTTCGAGGAGATGCGAGGAGAGGAGAGGAGGTTTGAGGAGAGGAGATTCGAGGAGAGGACTTTTATAAACTTTTTTCTCTTTTGGTGCTGCAGATTTTTGTCATTCCAGGCACGCACAGGAAAAGCTGAGCAGCACTGGCTGCAAAAGTGCTTCTGCACCTGTCCAGGGTGGGACAGGCATTCCGAGGCAGAAATAGACACTGAGCCATCCTGTTTGGGCAATTAGCCTCTTCCTGCGTTCTCACCGCAGTCGGCGTTTTGGCAGCCAAGCCACAAAGGGAGCTGGAATGGCAAACAATAGAACCTCCTTTTGGAAATACCTGTACTTAAAAGAGCCTCTCTCCTAGGATGGCACTCGTTATATGCCTCTTGATTCATCCTTTGCTCACACAATAATTGGCAGAAACCTATCTCAGCTCCACCCAGGGCTGGGACTGAGCCACTTGTGGCACTGCTGGAGATCATTTGCCCAGAGAAATTAGCTGTACAGCATGTGTGTAATGGTGAGTGACATGGTGATGCCTGCCCATGGCTGCTTCAGGCCACATCACCTTTGCAGTAGCTCAGCCCAAGCCCCAGCTGATTTCTAACTCTGCTCTGGTTTCTCTGTATATCTCTCAGGAGTTGGTGATACTCTGAGATGGCTTCACCACCTTTGCAGTAGCTCAGCCCAAGCCTCACTTGATTTCTAACTCTGCTCTGGTTTCTCTGTATATGTCTTCAGGAGTTGGTGATACTCTGAGATGGCTTCACCACCTTTGCAGCAGCTCAGCCCAAGCCCCAGTTGATTTCTAACTCTGCTCTAGTTTCTCTGTATGTCTCATCAGGAGTTGGTGATACTCTGAGGTGGCTTTGAGTGCAGATGGGAAGAGGAGTTGTTGGTTGGCAAGAGGCAAATGAAGTGCCAACCTCTGTCACAGCACTCTCCCAATAGAAAAGATTTGTGGCAGTGGTTTGAGCCAAAGCCGCAGCTGCTTGTGGTGTCACTTGGATATTAATTGGAGAGTGGGTGAGTGCAAGGAGCAGAAAATGCTGTGGGAGAGAGGAGAGAAGACAGATAGGAAGAGGCCAGTGCAAGTACTTTACTGGAGTACATCCCTCTGCCTTATAACGCAGCCATCTTTCTCTACAAGCTCATTCTGTTTCTGCTGCCTTTCTCTCTAACTGAAGTTGCTGGCAGTTTTCTGTCAACTGGGTAAGATCTCTCCTTTGTGGTATTTAGTTGTTGCAGAACCTCAACTTCTGGTCTAGGGTAGCTCAGGCTTCCATCCCACCTGCTAACCTGCCCTGGCTTCATTCACTTCCATCCTGCCAGCCCAGCCTGTTGTTCAGGACTCTCATCTGTCATTTGCAAGAGTAATTGCAAAAATTGATTCATGGGCAATGCTTGTAGCAGGCAGATCCTTTTGACAGACCACACAACCATCATATTCTGCATTCATTTGAGTCAATCAATGCTCTGATGCATATTTGGGTCATAAATACTCTGATATAAATTGCATTTATTGTTATGACAGCTGTGTTCCATTACCTTTTATTTATTAGATTCCATTGTCCTTTCACTTTACACCTTGTGGAGCTGTCAACTCAGCTGCTTACCGGTGACAAAGCTCACAGCTCAGTTCAGAACCTTCCAAAAATAAATCCTCCAAAGGGATTTGAGTAACAGCAGGTTGTATGTTGTTGGAAAGGCACTGGGCAACCTTTTCTTAGTTTGTTTTATTGGAAAGAGGAGGTTTGTGCTTTCCCCTTGGTTTTACCCAAATTCCTTTTGCATTTCTATTGCATTTATGACTTTGCATTTATGACTTTGCATTTATGATCCAGAGGTCATGGAAGCTAATAATCCCACTGATTGATGTGAATTTTGGATCACACCCTCCGTGTCTCAAAGCTGAATTAATCAGCTTATTTGGCATTTGAAATGGTGAGATGCTGACTTGATCTTCCTGATTTTCTTTTTTTCCCCCCCTCCCTTAGAAGCTCTTTTAGCTTCATGCCTTTTTACGTCGTAAAAATAGCAGAATATCTGATTCTGAGAGGAATGAATTTCAGTGTCCTTCCAAGGGTAAAGTCAAATTGCAATGGGCACACTGCTCTGGACAAGTCAGAGTCATTTTCTGCTGCTCATTCCCACAGCCTCCGTGCCCAGGTTGCTGCAGAAGGTTTGCGAGGTGCCGAGCTTTGGTGTTAATTTAGGAAAGCATTTAATCGTGGAATTGATTACTCTGAAGTGCTTAATATAAGCATGTACTTAAGTGTCTTGCTGGCCTGGGGCCAGTGCAGATGTACTCTTGCAGAGCAGAGGTATGTAAGCCACTTCTGATCTCCTAGAACTCAGCTCACTGGACATAAATGGTTTCAGGGATGTGCTGNTATAAACTTTTTTCTCTTTTGGTGCTGCAGATTTTTGTCATTCCAGGCACGCACAGGAAAAGCTGAGCAGCACTGGCTGCAAAAGTGCTTCTGCACCTGTCCAGGGTGGGACAGGCATTCCGAGGCAGAAATAGACACTGAGCCATCCTGTTTGGGCAATTAGCCTCTTCCTGCGTTCTCACCGCAGTCGGCGTTTTGGCAGCCAAGCCACAAAGGGAGCTGGAATGGCAAACAATAGAACCTCCTTTTGGAAATACCTGTACTTAAAAGAGCCTCTCTCCTAGGATGGCACTCGTTATATGCCTCTTGATTCATCCTTTGCTCACACAATAATTGGCAGAAACCTATCTCAGCTCCACCCAGGGCTGGGACTGAGCCACTTGTGGCACTGCTGGAGATCATTTGCCCAGAGAAATTAGCTGTACAGCATGTGTGTAATGGTGAGTGACATGGTGATGCCTGCCCATGGCTGCTTCAGGCCACATCACCTTTGCAGTAGCTCAGCCCAAGCCCCAGCTGATTTCTAACTCTGCTCTGGTTTCTCTGTATATCTCTCAGGAGTTGGTGATACTCTGAGATGGCTTCACCACCTTTGCAGTAGCTCAGCCCAAGCCTCACTTGATTTCTAACTCTGCTCTGGTTTCTCTGTATATGTCTTCAGGAGTTGGTGATACTCTGAGATGGCTTCACCACCTTTGCAGCAGCTCAGCCCAAGCCCCAGTTGATTTCTAACTCTGCTCTAGTTTCTCTGTATGTCTCATCAGGAGTTGGTGATACTCTGAGGTGGCTTTGAGTGCAGATGGGAAGAGGAGTTGTTGGTTGGCAAGAGGCAAATGAAGTGCCAACCTCTGTCACAGCACTCTCCCAATAGAAAAGATTTGTGGCAGTGGTTTGAGCCAAAGCCGCAGCTGCTTGTGGTGTCACTTGGATATTAATTGGAGAGTGGGTGAGTGCAAGGAGCAGAAAATGCTGTGGGAGAGAGGAGAGAAGACAGATAGGAAGAGGCCAGTGCAAGTACTTTACTGGAGTACATCCTTCTGCCTTATAACGCAGCCATCTTTCTCTACAAGCTCATTCTGTTTCTGCTGCCTTTCTCTCTAACTGAAGTTGCTGGCAGTTTTCTGTCAACTGGGTAAGATCTCTCCTTTGTGGTATTTAGTTGTTGCAGAACCTCAACTTCTGGTCTAGGGTAGCTCAGGCTTCCATCCCACCTGCTAACCTGCCCTGGCTTCATTCACTTCCATCCTGCCAGCCCAGCCTGTTGTTCAGGACTCTCATCTGTCATTTGCAAGAGTAATTGCAAAAATTGATTCATGGGCAATGCTTGTAGCAGGCAGATCCTTTTGACAGACCACACAACCATCATATTCTGCATTCATTTGAGTCAATCAATGCTCTGATGCATATTTGGGTCATAAATACTCTGATATAAATTGCATTTATTGTTATGACAGCTGTGTTCCATTACCTTTTATTTATTAGATTCCATTGTCCTTTCACTTTACACCTTGTGGAGCTGTCAACTCAGCTGCTTACCGGTGACAAAGCTCACAGCTCAGTTCAGAACCTTCCAAAAATAAATCCTCCAAAGGGATTTGAGTAACAGCAGGTTGTATGTTGTTGGAAAGGCACTGGGCAACCTTTTCTTAGTTTGTTTTATTGGAAAGAGGAGGTTTGTGCTTTCCCCTTGGTTTTACCCAAATTCCTTTTGCATTTCTATTGCATTTATGACTTTGCATTTATGACTTTGCATTTATGATCCAGAGGTCATGGAAGCTAATAATCCCACTGATTGATGTGAATTTTGGATCACACCCTCCGTGTCTCAAAGCTGAATTAATCAGCTTATTTGGCATTTGAAATGGTGAGATGCTGACTTGATCTTCCTGATTTTCTTTTTTTCCCCCCCTCCCTTAGAAGCTCTTTTAGCTTCATGCCTTTTTACGTTGTAAAAATAGCAGAATATCTGATTCTGAGAGGAATGAATTTCAGTGTCCTTCCAAGGGTAAAGTCAAATTGCAATGGGCACACTGCTCTGGACAAGTCAGAGTCATTTTCTGCTGCTCATTCCCACAGCCTCTGTGCCCAGGTTGCTGCAGAAGGTTTGCGAGGTGCCGAGCTTTGGTGTTAATTTAGGAAAGCATTTAATCGTGGAATTGATTACTCTGAAGTGCTTAATATAAGCATGTACTTAAGTGTCTTGCTGGCCTGGGGCCAGTGCAGATGTACTCTTGCAGAGCAGAGGTATGTAAGCCACTTCTGATCTCCTAGAACTCAGCTCACTGGACATAAATGGTTTCAGGGATGTGCTGCTTCCTGGAAGGTCTCAGCCACACAGACTCGTGTGGGGCAGGTTCCTGGGCATACAGTGCTAAACCACCATTCAGACTGGTTGTGCAGCTCCCCTGCAAAACACAAGAGGTGGAAACGCTGCCTGAGTGCTCCTGGTTGTGTTCAGCAGGTTTTGTTTGCACCAGGATTTGGGGATAGATGCAGGGGCTGAGTGTTCTGCCTGTTGGGAGAAGGGGCAGAGTGTTCCGCCTGTTGGGCGCGGGGGCTGAGCGTTCTGCCTGTTGGGCGCGGGGGCTGAGCGTCCTGCCTGTTGGGCGCGGGGGCTGAGCGTCCTGCCTGTTGGGAGAAGGGGCAGAGCGTTCCGCCTGTTGGACGCGGGGGCAGAGCGTTCTGCCTGTTGGGCATGGGGGCTGAGCGTTCTGCCTGTTGGGCGCGGGGGCTGTGGTGTTCTGCCTGTTGGGCGCGGGGGCAGAGCGTTCTGCCTGTTGGGCACAGGGGCTGTGGTGTTCTGCCTGTTGGGCGCGGGGGCAGAGCGTTCTGCCTGTTGGGCGTGGGAGCTGAGGTGTTCTGCCTGTTGGGTGCGGGGGCTGAGGTGTTCTGCCTGTTGGGCGTGGGGGTTGTGGTGTTCTGCCTGTTGGGNAAGGTCTCCTGGAAGCCTTCTCTTCTCCAGGCTGCAGAGCCCCAACTCTCTCAGCCTGTCCTCATAGGAGAGCTGCTGCAGCCCTTCTTTTACTCTACGTGCAAAAAAGAGTAAATCTCTAATTCCAGTCAAATAGCCCCTTGCAAAACTGATACACACCCAGCCATGTGGCTCACAAGTGCAAATGGACATGTATTATTTATAAAGAAGCTTTGACATCTTAATACACTGAAAAAGAGGAGAGAAATTCAGATCATTTCATAGTTCAGCATTCTGCACGTTTTGGAGCTATCAGATATCATCATCCGTGAAAGATTCATCATTTGGGTCTTAAGCACTTCAGTTTGATGCACACATTCCAACCCAAGGGGGGGATGTCCTCTCCTTGTGGCTTTTTTCATTCTGTTCCCCCACTTTTATGCAATTAAAAGTAGATACCTGGGGTTAGTCAGTGTCAAAAGCCCAGCCCTGCCTTCCAGGAGCTACTCAGTAATTAATGAGAGTCATAACTCTGTGACTAAGGAGGGATCTCCAGGTATTCTAGCATCCCACCCAAATCCTCCTGGCTTCCTTGAACTCAAGATAGTTGGTGAAAGTCAAAAAGCTCATATTACCTCCCAGTAAAATCCATGTAGTTGCTTCCATCCAAATCTCTAATGTGGACAGATAAAAGCCAGGTACAAGTCAGCTTAAAACCTGGCAGTTTGTGCCAAGTTCCACATTAACCAGGAGTGTGGTGAGTGCCTCCTCTCAGAGGTTTTCAGTGGTGTCACTGGCCAGATTGCTTCATGCTAGGCTGGAGGAGTGAAATCTCAACTTGAGAGGATTTTTGCAGAGGTTTTTCTATCAGGAGCCTCATTCCTACACAACAGAAAGTCTGAGGTAAATGCTTTGGGGAATTTTTAAGAGGGAAGCACAGGGGAAAGATGAACTTTGGCAGTATTTCAGCTGAGGATGTTCCTGGCCTGGTAGGACTTTGTAGGTTAAAACTTTTTGTTTTGGTGGAATTTGCTCATTGATGGATTTAAATATAAGCTCAGTGCTGGTGAGAAGGACCTAAAGAGGAGACTGAAGTTTTCTAACGACAGGGCTTGTGCTAGCAGGATGATACAGTGACACAGTGGCTGCTGGATTTCTTCACTGTTTCATAGAATCATAGANTTGCCTTAAAACACTGCTAGAAAGGATGAAAGAACTTCACTTTCTGTAGCCTATTTCTCTTTGATCTCTGCTACAAGACCCAATGAAGAGCCCTTAACTTGCTTACTATTTGCTTGAAATTGCTCCCAACCTTCACTTCACCTTCTCAGTGACTGTTAGGCAGAAACTCTTAATTTATTCTGCCCTGGTTTTGCCCATGCCCAGATTCTGATCTCACAGCAGACTGTGAAGGACTGGGGCTTTCAAATAGAACACAAGTTTGCTCATCTGAAGTTTCTTTGGGGATGAAAAATCTGTTTGATTAAGGAAGCACTGACTTCTGAAAGCCTATCAGACTGCACAACTTTGTAAGGCAGGGCTGCAGAATGTCTAATTAAATGGAAATGCTCTCGAGAGGATTTGGCTTGCAGAGAATTAGTTTTCATGTTGTTGGCCTGATGTTTATTAAACGTTTCTTGCCTCCTTCTCTCCCCTGCAGTGTTCATCTGTAGCTTCATGGTCGCAGCACCCATCTTTGGTTACCTTGGTGACCGTTTCAACAGGAAGATCATTCTCAGCTGTGGGATCTTCTTTTGGTCAGCTGTCACTTTTTCCAGCTCCTTCATCACTGAACAGGTAAGATCTTTCACAGAATCACAGAAACATCCAAGTTGGCACAGCCCCTCAGGATCAAGTCCAACCTAGAACCCTACTCTACAAGATTCACCTTAACCCATATCCCTAAGCACCACATCCAAACCACTCTTAAACACATCCAGGGTGGGTGACTCCACCACCTCCCTGGGCAGCTCATTCCAGTCCCTGACCACTCTCTCTGCATGGAAAAACTTTTTCAAAAGGGATTTTGCAGGGTGTCCTGCAAGATTGCTTCTAAAACCCTCCCCACTGCCCAGCACGATGTGCTCAGAGTGAGCACATCCTCCACACAGCATGCTGCCTTACCTGACCTTTTGTGGGTGAAATGTGGTCTGTGTGACTGTGCAAGCTGCTGTTCTTTGGCCATGAGCACAACTCAGCAGGAGTTGCTCTTGACATAAAAGCTTTGTTTTCAGGGACATCCTAAAGAAACTTTAGAAAGCTTTAAAAAAAGACTTGGGAAAAAAAAAAACCACAAACAAACAACAAACCAAACCCAGACAATATGGGTTTAAACTGCCAGAGGGAAGCTTTAGACTGGATGTTAGGAGGAAGTTCTTTACAGTGAGGGGGGTGAGGCACTGGCACAGGTTGCCCAGGGAGGTTGTGGCTGCTCCCTCCCTGGAGGTGTTCAAGGCCAGGTTGGAGGAGGCCTTGAGTGACCTGTGCTAGTGGGAGGTGTCCCTGCCTATGGCAGGGGGTTGGAACTAGATGATCCTTGAGGTCCCTTCCAATCTTACCATTCTATGATTCTATAATAACCCTCCTGTCTATACAGTGCTGTGTTCTTGTCTTCTGGCATGTAACAGAAGCCATTGGAGTTGGTTGGGACGTCAGCTGGTGGTGTGTGGAGTGACCACTGCATCCAGCTGTGGTTTGCTGTATGTGTTTTGTTTCCTATCCAACAAAGCAGTGGAGGTGAATGGTAGCACAGAGATTAGACACAGCTTCAGCTCCTCTAATGCCAGTCAATGGCTGTGTCAGAGGAGCTGTTGATGGAGTTGTCAGGCTTACTTAATTTTGCCAAGCTATGCACAGCATCCCTCACCTGCTTTCAGGGCAACCAGGATACCCCATCTGAGGCCTCCTTATCGCATTAATTTTCTTGCCTGTCAGAGGCACTTGGAAGAAACAATGATCTGCCAGTTTCTGGGGAAAAATATCCTGTTGTTTAAATCATATTAGGGAGGAAGCTTAATTGCTGCAGGTGGCAACATTCCTGGAGAAGCAAATCACAGCTCCTGGCATCATCAGCTTGATGTCCCCAAGGGAGGCAGGGGCATTCCTCATCCTTTCTGTTCAGCTGCGTTGCAGAGATCGCAGCGTTGCGGTCACGCCTAAAGAATGACAACCAGGGACTAAAGCTCTCCACCCTGCTCTCTCCTGCCCACCCACGTGCTCTGCAGTTTCTAATAAAAGAGAATTTCCACCTAAAGTGGGCAGTGGCAGTCAGATGTCTGGCTGCCTTTCATGCTGGATTGATTGTTACTGCAGCTCTAAAGAAAAATGCATATGGCCAAATGTAGAAGCCTTTAACTTGGTAAATTGCTCTGGTTTATAATTAGCCAGGAAGGTTTGGGTTTTGGTTTTTTGGTTTTTTTTTTCCCCAGAGAGAGAACATCTCTCATCTAAAACAAAGAGGCTTTGGGGGTTTTCTTTTTTAAATCTTTCTCATAACATTCCACAAAAGCAGCTGTGTGCTGGTTTGAGGCTAATTGGAATATTTTAATAGAGAAAATTAGATTATGGGCTGTGAAAAGCAAACACTGGTGATGTCTGCTTCACTCATAGGCTTGNCAATTACCTGCTTATAAGCAGTTTAAGGACTTTGGCATTCTAAGCTGAACTGAGGGATTGATACATGTGGCTGTCAATATGCAGGAGCTCAGAGTGGAAGTGACATTGTTAGCCAAGGGAAGGCAGAATAATGTTGACAGAGCTGAATTATGTTTGGAATCCCAACCCCAGTCTTTTGGAATTCACAAGACAGACAAGATCAAAGCAGCCAGCCCTGTGTTAATTCCTCCTGGATTTGCACTGCTACTAACTCTGGACCCAAACTACAACCTTGGACAAAAAAAAACAACACTCCAATACTGAGCAAAGTTCCCTGTCCTGGATTTACTGTGATCCTCAGCTCTACTGGAGGACACATCTGTTAAGCCAGAGGTCTCTTGGTACTTACTCCAGGAGATGATGGAAAATGTTGCAGCTGCTGTGTGGATGCCTTACCTGGGGGCTGCAGCAGCTGAACAAGGATAATCCTGATTTCATGTGGTACCCCTGCCTCTTTCTGGAGGCCTGATCTCTAATTGGGAAGATATGCCACAATGAAGGTGAATTCCTGAAAGGCTGCAGGGAAAAAGGGCCAGAGAAGAATGATGCAGCTTCTTTTTCTTTATGGAATGACTAACTAGGCATTTTTCCTGATCTTCCTCTTCTAGGATACATCTCAGGAGCAAAACTCTGACTCTTCTCTCAGTGTTTTGCTTTGCTTTGCTTTTATTTTAAGACAGTGTGTGTGTGTGTGTTTGTCTGGGAGGAAGGCTAGGAGCTGAAATGTGAAAAAAACTCTTTGCTGGCACAAATAAAAGCAGCAGTAATACTGCTGTAAGCAGATAAGTGCCACATCCAAGTCAACATGAAAACACAGAGCTGGAAAGAACAATTTGGCACAGGCTGAGCCCACTGAAGAACTTCTGTACAGAAACCTCCCATATGTGGTGACAGCAAAAATACTGAAGCAGGCAAGAACCAAGAAGCTTTCAGTAGAAACAGCAAACTGTGTCTTCAGGGATTGCCTTGCTCTGCATTTTGACAGTGTCTAGTGGCTCATGCATGCTGTCAGTGTGTAACTGTGTACACATCCAGGGAGTTCAGATGTGGAGTGTAAATGGAAGGAGACAGCTTGACAAAGGCAGAGAGCAGCTACAGAGCTGTGTGGCTCTGAAGGCACTTGGTTTGTAAAGGTTTCAGGCAGTGTATTTGGGTAAAATTTGGACACCTAAAGGGAAACAATCAAAATGCTCACAAAGATGCTCAGAGGGCTGCAGCAGCTCTCCTATGAGGACAGGCTGAGAGAGTTGGGGCTCTGCAGCCTGGAGAAGAGAAGGCTTACAGGAGACCTTAGAGTAGCCTTCCAGGATCTGAAGGGGGCTACAGGAAGGCTGGGGAGGGACTATTGACAAGGGCTTGCAATGACAGGACAAGGGGCAGTGGGTTTGAACTGGCAGAGGGGAGATTGAAACTGGATGTTAGGAGGAAGTTGTTTGCAGTGAGGGTGGTGAGACACTGGCACAGGTTGCCCAGGGAGGTTGTGGCTGCTCCCTCCCTGGAGGTGTTCAAGGCCAGGTTGGATGAGGCCTTGAGTGACCTGTGCTAGTGGGAGGTGTCCCTGCCTATGGCAGGGGGTTGGAACTGGATGATCCTTGAGGTCTCTTTCCAACCTTACCATTCTATGATTCTATGATTTGAGTGAATATTTAGCTTATTTTTAATTTACTGTGCAAACAGGTAGAGAGAAAAGGATGTGTTTATTCTTATCTGCCCTGCTGTTCAACGGAGGAATAATCCACGTGGCAAGAAAAGGACTTGGAGTGAGAAACTACCTCAGAAAGATGGATTTTGATATGGAAAAAAAAAAAAAGACTGAGGCACAATGAAACAATTCATTTAAGCTACTATCTAAATGCTATTTCATGCTGTTTGAGTTAAAAAGCAACTAAAAGCTGGCAGATAAAACAGGCACCTGGACATATGTCATGCAAAGATGTAGTTGCTTGAGAGCAGTGCATGAAGGTTTGTAGCCACTTATTAAAATGCCCTTAGTTAGTTATTATCAAATATCTTTGTGCTGTTAATGTGGGGTAATGACCATCAGATAAAGCAAGCATGGATCTCTCCTCTGCTGGTCTCTTGTGTTGTTCTTAATAATAGACTCTCAGAGTGTGGGGGAGGGAAGAAAATGAGACCAAAATTTTAGGCTAGTTCCAGAGTAGATAGGAGGTGATAGGTGCAGAAAACAACAATGTATGCATTGCTGATGACACCAAGCTGTGTGGTGCAGCAGGCAGGCTGGAGAGCAGGGATGGGATCCAGAGGTACCTGGACAGGCTGGAGAGGTGGGCACAAGCCAAGCTCAGGAGGTTCAACAAGACCAAGTGCAAGGTCCTGCTGCTGGGTCAAGGCAATCCCAAGCATCAATACAGGCTGGGCAGGGACTGGCTGGAGAAGAGCCCTGANCAAATGAAAATCAGAAACCCCAAATAAATACCATGCCAGGGAGCAAGTCCATAAATACACCTGGTTTCAGGGATAAAAATAGCTGATGATAAATGTAACCAAAGAAAACCCCATCAGAAGTAACAAGACTGAGATAAAAGTGAAAAGAGTCACTTTTTCTTTTGTCAAATGATGTGATTTGACAATTTGTATCAGTGTAGAATTTCTCTATGGAAAACCAAGAGCTCTTCTGCACTTTGGTACTTGCACATTTCTCTTCTGGAACATTGTTTAGCACTTCCTAAAATAAAAGTTGCACTAAAAAATTTTAAAAAAAAATCATTAACAAACTTGTTAATTAGCCTAAGACTACTTAAAATTAGTATATATTTAGATGTATCTCTAGATTAACTCCATTTATGGAAACTTCAGTACAGGATGCATATATCTTAATTGGGATGTTGTAAGTACAAACACCTGCTTGGAAATTGCCTCTTTTAATGCATCCCTTTTCAACAGTTCTGCACCTGCAGGTACACCAATTTTGGTGCTTTCACCTGCAAACTCTTTTTTTCTCTTGTGTTGTTCTTTTGGCAAGCATTTGCAGGAAGAGTCTTCTGGTTGTTGGTTGGTGCTGCACAATAGATCAGCCAGAAATAAGCAAGCTGCAGGGCAGTGTGGAGTCAGATCACAAAGAAATGCACTGAGCACAAAGAGTTTCTTCACCAAAGTGCATTTCCATCCCCACCAAAAGCTAAACTGTCTTCCTCTGCATCAATATCATCTTCACCATGAGGGTGGTGAGACAATGGAAGATGTTGCCCAGGGAGGTGGTAGAAGCTCCATCCCTGGAGGTCTTTATATCCAGGCTGGATGTGGCTCTGAGCAACCTGATCTAGTGTGAGGTGTCCCTGCCCATGGCAGGAAGGGTGGAAATGGATGATCCTAGAGGTCCCTTCCAGCCCTGACAACTCTTTGATTCTATGAGTCTATAATATCATAGGATGGTAAGGTNCTTGAAGCCTTCTCTCCTCCAGGCTGCAGAGCCTCAACTCTCTCAGCCTGTCCTCATAGCAGAGCTGCTGCAGCCCTCTCAGCATCTTCATGGCCTCCTCTGGACCCACTCCAACACTTCCATGTCCTTCCTGTGCTGGGGGCTCCAGAACTGCACGCATATAAATGTAGGCTCCCAGTTTTCTCTCTGGCTAACATTTTGATGAGTGTGGTGCCTGACTGCCTGTGTGGTGACTGATCAGCTTGGTCTGATTTATACTCTGAGATCTCATTGAAGAGATTCTGTTGTTCTGCTCTCTTTCTGAACAGTTTCACATGAAGCAACTCTGTTATCAGGAGTGATCAGGCTGTGTGCTAAGAGTTTGTTTCTGGCTGCTTGGATACTTGCACCTATTAGTCATAATGATAGTTCTTACAGCTAATGACTTTGGCCAGAAATTATCTTAGCTGAAACCTTGGCTTTGGTCCTGGCCTTCCCACCCCTCTAAGCCCAGACTTCTGAGAACCCTTTCCCTCATGGGCAGACAGCAGTATCTTGAAGCAAGAAGGAGCTTGGAGATGAGAATCACAGAAACACCCAGGCTGGCAAAGCCCCTCAGGATCCAACCTAGAACCCTACTCTACAAGATTCCCCTTAAACCATATCCCTGAGCACCACATCCACACCAGCCTTAAACACATCCAGGGTGGGTGACTCCACCACCTCCCTGGGCAGCTCATTCCAGTCCCTGAGCACTCTCTCCAGGAAAAACTTTTTCCTAATGTCCAATCTAAACCTCCCCAGCCTCAGCTTGAGGCCATTCCCCCTTGTTCTACCCCCAATTACCTGTGAGCAGAGTCCAGCACAGCCTCTCCACAGTGTCCTTTTAGGCAGTTGCAGACAGCGCTGAGGAAGTTGCAGGCTGTTCTCCAGGCTGCTGGAATGCTGCTCTTTCCCATCTAAATATCCTGCATCAAATGTGCTTCTGTGTGACAGGGATGCCTGTTTGCAGATGAGCAAAGCATTCTGCTAAGTAGTTAGGCTCCACTAGGCTGGGAGACAAAGTCTACCTAATAATCAGCCAGCCCAGGCTGTGGTAATGTGGCTTTGCTGGGAGGCATCAGTGCTGCAGATGGCAGAAAGTCTGGAAATGGAAAAGCAAAGAATGAACAAGTCAAAGCCAGGATGTGCATTAGGATCCTCTAGTCCTTGGTGAATATTTCTGTTTAGATGTTGATGTAGGTAACATGATAAAACCTTGTTGCTCCCACTGCAAGGTAATTCAGGAGAGGCATTTCTACTAGTGTGTTGTTTTTTTCCTTCTTCTTTTCCTGTCTTTTTGATATATCTCTGAAAGGGGAAGCAAATAGTCCACTGTGGAATTCCAGTTAGCCTGCAGTGCTTGCTGAAGTTGTGCCTTTCAGACTTGCCAGATGTATATTTATTTCCAAAGCTTGTCTTTCAAGGAATGCTGTGCAGTATGGAATAAATGGTTAGCTGGGTTCATTTTGAAAGACATAAACATAAACCACCACCCCCACCCCCTACACACAATGATTCATCCTGAGGGGGAGGGAAAAAAAGCCTTTAGCCTTACGTAGAATCATAGAATGATGAGGTTGGAAGGGACCTCAAGGATCNTGTAGCCCCCTTCAGATACTGGAAGGCTACTCTAAGGTCTCCTCAAAGCCTTCTCTTCTCCAGGCTGCAGATCCCCAGCTCTTGTAGCCTGTCCTCATAACAGAGCTACTGCAGCCCTCTCAGCATCTTTGTGGCCTCCTCTGGACCCTCTCCAACAGTTCAATGTCTCTTCATGCACTGGCAGAAGTTGTATTCTAAAACATACAGCTTCAGTTCCTTTGCTTCCACTGTGTGAGATAAATCCACAGTTTGAAAAGAAAAACAGAAACAAACAGAGCTAAAAGCCTGAAGCCATCATTTTGTATGTGAGAAGAGTGCTGAGAGTTATCTTTGAAGTCACCATGAATTACTGGAGTGCTGTATCCCACTGTTCCATCCTATTATTTTGGAGCAGAACTCTCTTTCAGAGAGGAGGCAGAAGAGTCTCCCAGCAGCTCTATGGAGCCTGCTGCACACCTTCCATTCTCTCCCACACTCAATTCCTGACAGTCTGTGTGGCTGGGACAGAAACTTGCTGCTGGAGCTACCGTGGGGTGTCCTTGGGCAACGGCTGGTAGCTGGCTCTGATGTCTTTTGCCAGCCTTTAATGTGGTGCTGGCACCCTGCAGATGAGCATATGCTGTTGACATTTGGATTGCTGTGTGCTTGCCCTTTTGCTAGACTGCTCAGGAGAAATACAGTCCACTGTGTGCTCTCTTATCACAGAGTTGGAGATTAGGGTGGGTAATATACTACAGGGTGTTGCTATTCAATCTGCCAGCAGTGTCAACACTCCAGTTACTAAGTGCTGCTGTTCTGGCCATTTGTGTAACGCTGCTGTGGTGCTCCCTGCACTGCCTGGGAGCTCAAACCTGCTCCTGTTTTGCCTCTGCTCTGTTGGGATGAGACATGGAGTCTGTACATTGCTTCTCTCCAGCCATCAGGGTTCCCTCCTCAGCACAGGAGAGCTGCTGTGCTGCAGATCAGTGGGTGCTGGGTAAAGGAGGAGAGTGTGCTGGGTTTGGATGGATTCTGGGTGAAGGAAGAGAGTATGCTGGGTTTGGATGGATTCTGGGTGAAGGAAGAGAGTATGCTGGGTTTGGATGGATTCTGGGTGAAGGAAGAGAGTATGCTGGGTTTGGATGGATTCTGGGTGAAGGAAGAGAGTATGCTGGGTTTGGATGGATTCTGGGTGAAGGAAGAGAGTATGCTGGGTTTGGATGGATTCTGGGTGAAGGAAGAGAGTATGCTGGGTTTGGATGGATTCTGGGTGAAGGAAGAGAGTATGCTGGGTTTGGATGGATTCTGGGTGAAGGAAGAGAGTATGCTGGGTTTGGATGGATTCTGGGTGAAGGAAGAGAGTATGCTGGGTTTGGATGGATTCTGGGTGAAGGAAGAGAGTATGCTGGGTTTGGATGGGTGCTGGGTGCAGGAGGAAGATGTGCTGGGTGCAGGAGGAAGGTGTGCTGGGTTTAGGTGGCTCTGAAATCTCAGAAGAGAGAGAAAGGCTAAGGGTTGTCATCTGCACTTTCCACTGCAGAGTGAAATTCCTTACGAACTGATTCAGCCTCAGCTTCCCTGTCCCATGTGGCTGTAAACAGATGCTTTGTAGAAAGATCATTCCCACAGCCCCCTTTAGACTTGCTTCCCCTCTCAGCAGCCTGCTGTGCAAAAGAGCTACTTGCACTGCAATGTGCTGCTGCTGGTGTTTCCCACGAGGAGAAGAAATGAACCTCCCTCGAGTCTGGTACCTACAGCTATGTGGCTGCTGGGGGTAGAGATGAGGTCTCCAAAGGTGCAGGTCTTGAGAGAAAGGAGTTTTCAGGCTCCTGCAGCAGTTCAGCTGTGAGAAACTCCCTCTGTGCTTTCATGGCTGCTTGGCTTTGCAGCCCTAGATAGGACTAGATGAAATCATAACAAAATCCATGCTCCCTGGACAAGGAAGTATGAGAGCTTCTATGGGAATTGAAAGGCACCATTCCTTACACTCCTCTCCTGCAAGAAGGTACCTGCTAATGCTTCCCAGTGCTATCCACAGCACTCTTACAAGTTTTAGCATCTCCTATTTTCTTATATAGATCATGTAGGGTACTGCAGCAAAAAAAAAAAAAAAAAAAAAAAAAAAAANAAAAAAAAAAAATTAAGAAACAAACAAACAAAAAGGTTTATTCCTTCACTACTGAAACACTGGGCAAGCCCAGCAGGTGTTCTGGGCATCTGTTAGACCTGCTAGCACCTTCAGCACAGCAGATTCCAAATGGTGTATGGGAAAGTGTCTTCTTGTGAGAGCACAGACAGGATTTGAACTCTTGGGTCCTCATTGTTGCCTCAAGTTCTGCTGATCCAGGAGAGGAGAGCTGGGAAAAGATGTATCTAGATGGAACAGCTGCAGCTTGCTGAGATAAAGTGCAGAACTGCTGCTGTGTGGTTTTTGTCTCTGACCTGCTTTATATTCCTCCCTTGTCCCTTTCTACCTGTCTCTCTTCTGAGGCAAACTCCAAATGAAAAACAGGTTAGGGTGTTCTCAGAGCATCAGTCCCCAAAAGCCAATCCATGAGAGGAGGAAGCTTTTCATAGGTGTTATCACAAATTGAAGTGTTGTATTTTCTGCTCTGAATGTTGGATTTTTTTTTTCCCCTCCAGTATCTGCATCTATTTATCTGTAAAGCATTTGGGAAGAGTTATTGAAAACACAGCTGGTGATGGCTGCCAGGAGAGACAGTGCATAGTTACAGAGCTCACTCAGAAAGCTTATTCATGTGATGAGAATAATGAACCTGAAGAAACTAGCATAAGGAAAATCTCTGCCATACACTCCATTTACTCTCTGGGACAGGATCAGTTCTGTTCTCCCCTCTGGAAGCCAAGAGCAACCAAGATTATACCTCAAAATTCCACCTTGCCCAGGTAGGGCCAGTCTGGCACCACAGCCCCATGCAAACTTCTCAGATCACCCCAATCTTGTGGGGTTACATCCAGAAGTGCACCTCCTGCCTTCTGCTACCTGCTTTTGGGTCATCAGCCAGTCTGAAATCACACAGTTCTTTACAGTGAGGGTGGTGAAACACTGGCACAGGTTGCCCAGGGAGGTTGTGGAGCACAGAATCACCCAACGTGATCGAAGATCACGTTGGGTGATTCTGTGCTCCACAACCTCCCTGGAGGTGTTCAAGGCCAGGTTGGATGAGGCCTTGAGTGACCTGTTCTAGTGGGAGGTGTCCCTGCCTATGGCAGGGGATTGGAACTAGATGATCTTTGAGGTCCCTTCCAACCTTACCATTCTATGATTCAAACACTGTGGGTGCTGAAAGGGGAAGAGCTGTTCCCGTGGCTGTGTCACCACTCACCTGAACTGAGCCCTGCTGCTGCAGAGGCTTCTCTTGCCACTTCATTAAAATGAAGACAGCAATTTGCACTGAAATGTCAGAACTGACACTTTCTGGAGCAGGTGGGCAGAGGTTTGTGCTGGGAGAGGATAACACAACAGGCTTGGGGCTGAATGCTAATTTGCAGTGGGTCTCAGTGAGGGCTCCCTGTAATTGCCTACCTCTTTTGGTTGGTTTTTTTTTTCAGAGCACCAGGGGTTATCTGGGTTACTGGAAGATGTTGCAACCATTATCATGGGCTTTGTGATTGTGGTTCTGATTCAGCTCCTCCTTTGGAAGTCTGTGGGGAACCTTTTGTGTGTCTTTGTGGGAATTGAGTCAGACTTTACATCTTTTAAAATCAATATGCTTACATCTGATGTCGTTTGATCGGATCACGAAAATGCCTGGAGACAGCAGCTGGGGACTGTGGTGCTGGTGTGAGTGATCTTTACAGGCCAAAGACCTTTACATCTTTGTCCCATTTTTATGCAGAAAACTGAATTTATAGCCTCTGGGTTAAAGAGTAAGAAAGTTCAGCCACTATGCCAGTAAATGGGTGGTTTGGAAGCAGTGCCTGCTCATAACTATCATCCTGCTTGTCCTGCTTTTATTGTACCTGAGCAGGAAATCTCTCCTGGGTCAGTGGAGGCAGAGGCAAGGAGCTGTGTTTATTTCATTGCCAGGCTGTGCGTGCCTTGGAAGCATTCCTTCTTCTTGTGTTACCTGTTAAAATGTATATTCTGCTGCTTGTACTGCAGCAGAGGCCTAAGCCCAGAGCATTCTGATGCCTCTTTGCTTCAGCCCTGTGCCCTGGAAATCTCTAGAACGCTTTAGCATTATGCTCCATAAATAATTATTGCAACATCTTAACCTTAGCCTCATTCAAAACATCCTGGGGATGAAAGAAAGGGAAAATGCTCTCTGATAGAGTGGGATTTCATAGAGTGGGACATGCATGGTAAGGAGTTGTATCATTTCCTATCAGCTTAACCTGATCCTTGCAGTAGCAGTTGTGACCAGAGGAACAAAAGCCATCTCTGGCACAGTGCTCCACTTGGCCTTCAGGCATGGGCAAGAGTGGCTTGGTCAGGTGAGTTCAGAAGGCCAAGCAAGGCACCACTCTAGCTGGCACCAAGTGATGCTGCTGCTTTGGAAATAGACTCCCCAGGTAGTTATGATTTGAGTATCGTGTTCGGATTTGAGCACCTCATTACAAGAGGGATGTGGAGATGCTGAATTGAGTTCAGTATCTGAGTTCAGATGCTGAATTGAGTTCAGAGGAGGACAATGAAGCT
>WBNM01041001.1:0-16882 GCA_013399055.1 Ramphastos sulfuratus
ACATCCTGTGAGCCTGTGATGGCTTTGAAGGTCTTGGCTAAGTATCCCAATGCAAAACTCCTTCTTCTCTGTGAAGAAGTGTGGCAGAGTCTCCAGCACTCAGGCAGAAAAGAGTCTGTCCACCTCTAAGCATCCAAACTGAGGATCCAACCTCACAAACTGGAATTCAGCACATTTCCAGCTAGGCCTGAATCATTCCCACCATTCAACTCCAGACCTGCCAAAGTACTTGAGATATTTTAGCTAATCTAACAGAACCGCTGGCCAGCTCCATCTGGCACTGCTCTGCTGTGCCTCTTGCCTGGTATTCACTGGGGAAAAAGCTCCCAGCTGATTACAACATTAGATTGGCAAAACAGTCAGCAAGGGAGGGGGGACTGTGGCCTTTTTTGGAAGCCAAAGCCACCCCCGCAAAGCAAAAGCCACCACCAACCCCTCAAAGCACTTACGCAAGAGCAAAGGCTAATTGCAACAGACTGAGCAGCATCCCCCAGCTGACTGCAGCCCTGCAGCCACCCTGAGACAGGCTCCACCAGCTCCCCTGCCTCAAACCACAATGGCTGAGCAGGACTAGGGAAGCCACTCGTCCCCTGTGCTCAGCACTGCTCATAGAATCATGGAAGGGTTTAGGTTGGAAAGGAGCTCAAAGCTCAGCCAGTTCCAACCCCCCACCACAGGCAGGGACACCTCCTGCTAGAACAGGTCACTCAAGGCCTCATCCAACCTGGTCCTGAACACCTCCAGGGAGGTTGTGGGGCACAGAATCACAGAATGTGATTTTTGATCACGTTGGGTGATTCTGTGCCCCACAACCTCCCTGGGCGACTTATGCCAGTGTCTTACCACCCTCACTGCAAAGAACTTCAAGGTGTGAGGCCACAACTTGAGTCCTGTGTCCAGTTCTTGTCCCCTCCATTTAAGAAGGATGTTGAGATGCTCAAATGTGTCCAGAGAAGGGCACCAAGGCTGGCAGAGGGCCTGGAGCACAGCCCTGTGGAGGGTGGTTGAGGGAGCTGGGGGTGTGCAGCCTGCAGAAGAAGAGGCTCAGGGCAGAGCTCGTTGCTGTCTACAACTACCTGAAAGGTGGCTGTGACCAGGTGAGGTTGGGCTCTTCTCTCAGTGACAGAAAGAGGGGACACAGCCTCAAGCTGCACCAGGAGAGGCTTAGGCTGGATGTCAGGAAGAAGTTCTTCCCAGAAAAGAGTGATTGGCATTGGAATGGGCTGCCCGGGGAGGTGGTGGAGTCACCATCCCTGGAGGTGTTTAAAAAGAGACTGAATGAGCCACTTGGTGCTGTGGTTTAGTTGATTAGATGGTGTTGGGTCACAGATTGGACTCAAAGGTCTTTTCCAACCTGATTAATTCTGTGGTTCTGTGAGTTGCCCATTGAAGGGATTTGCAAGATGCCAACCAGAGAGGCACGTCTGTGTTTAGCAGCACAAATGTTTTGCATGCAATCAAGGCTGGCAAAGAAAGGATCAGCAGGAACTAATTAACAACTAAAACAAAATGCAGAGCCGAGATATTAAGAAATTCAGCTGAAAGAGTTTAACACCTACAGAGTAATTCCCTTGAAAAAGATAAAAGCAAATGCTCACAGCAACCAGGCAGTCACTGATTATTTTCCCTGCTGTTCCTAACCCNATACCAAGTCTTTTTTCCCTTGGGATTTATTCTCGGTGGGAGATCCTGGACAGAGCCACACACAGATCAATACGATCCAAGCAATGCCAATGCCACTGCCCATTTATTGAATATGAACATGCATTTATATACCCTTCTAACAGACTATTCAGGCCAGCCCATTACAAAAGCAATTGGTCCAAATCATTCAGGGCCAAGCTGTTGCCCCAACCAGCTGGCCCAAATCACCCTGATGCAAGCTCTCGTGGAATTCTCTAATTGGTCTAATTCGTTTAAGGCGCGAGCCGTGAGGGAACCGGACGGTTGGTTCATCACTATCTGCTCAGAATGCCCCTTGTTTTGCTTCTTGTTTTTCTTTGATCTTCCTGCTTAGCTGTTTTTCTGCAGGCTGCTGTAGCCTGTGTCCTTGGCCGTTGTTTCTCATTCCTCTGGGGGCCGCTTGCAGGTGGCATCCTTGGCCCTTTTTCACGTGGGCTGTGAAACTTCGGCTCAAAATCAGCAGTTAGCACAATCTGGATTTGCTCACATATCCATTGAATACAGAATTATTTCCCTACAATTTCCCCCCATTTTATTTTGAGCAATCCAAGTCTGCTTTGCTGTTTTTGACAGAAGAGTTAAAATGCATTTTCATAAGCAACATAATACCAAAATACCTGTGTAATCAGAACTAGCAAGATCAGAGAAGCTTAATCAACAAAATCTGCAAACCACTTCCCCTTTATCATCCCACAACGAAGGCAGCGTTTATCATTTTTTGCAGGGCCCTGCAAATAAAGGCACAGCATCTTGAACACTGTTGTACAGGGGGCCAAAAAAATCAGTTGTTTCCATTTTAATCAATGAGTGCACCTTGCCCTTAAGCTGATAACAGCATTTGTTTGCAGCTTTGCTTGTCTCACCAGAAAGGATTGCTGAAAGCTTGTGAAATAGCATTTGCTTGTACACTAACCCAATTGATTAAGTGTGGCTAAAACTTGTGCAAAACTCCTAGCCTAGTATCAGGGTAATGCAGCTATCATTCCATGCATGCATTTCCTGTTGTTCATTTACACTTCTGGGTTACAATCATAGATGTGTCTGATGTCATTAAGGTTAACAACACCCATATCCCAGGATACACTTCAGTTCCTTGCGATGGTATCTGCTATAGCCACCTGAGCAAGACTCCTGCTCACTGCCAAAAGCAGGCCAGACCGACGAGCTGACATCCGTCACATACCTGTAGAGCAAAAGCACAAACAAACACATTCCTTCTCTATACTAACAGATCTATTGGTCTTTTCTAGGGTGAATCTCTCTCTGTGATGTATCTGGGGAGCTCCCCCTTTTTTTGGTTTAAAAAGTCAGGATGCTGAAGTAGCATAAGCATTGTGTGCTGTGTAGGCAGGTCTGATACCTATTTCAGTTTCTTCCTGCACTTCCATGACTGCAAACTAATTCAGCATACAACTGCATAGGTGTGAGGGTACCTTTCAATAGCTGCAGTGGCCTGTAATAAGCCATCTTCTTGAAGTGTAACCTCTTTTTAGGTGTGTGCTATAGAAAGCCAGTGGCTAATCTAGCATGCTGCAAGCAAAAATCTCCATGTGTGTGTGTGTGTGAAAACGGAATCCAGTAATCTGTACCACATTAACTTTGCCAGTGTATTGCAACCAAAATCATAGAATCAAAGAATCATAGAATGGTAAGGTTGGAAGGAGACCTCAAGGAAGGATCACCTAGTTCCAACCCCCTGCCATAGGCAGGGACACCTCCCACTAGCACAGGTTACTCAAGGCCTCGTCCAACCTGGCCTTGAACACCTCCCTCATTCTTTTAAATCTTGAACATGATGCTTATCTTAAGGTACTACCAGTGATATAAAGGAAAAAAGACCAAAAGAAAACATCCTGTAACATCCCTGTTCTAAACTCTTAACCTTAGCTATACTTGTGCTAGAAATCTATAAACTAAAAGACTATGTGAAGAAAACAGATATAAAACCCAAGTAAATTATACAGTACAGAGTGCTCTTGGGAAATGCTAGCATACAGAAAAGAAAAAAGGAACCAAAAAACCTTAAATCAGTCAATCTAAAAGAGAACTGCAAAGCCTATAAACTTACAAACTAACAACTTATCCTATTAACATTACTCCAAACCTATTTCCAGTATGAGGTTCCATTGGAATTAATTAACCACTCTATCATAATCTATTACAATTACCAACTACTCAATATAGCTTATTCCAATTACTTAAACCTTATTATAATCACCCATTATCCATCATCCCTTATACCCCCATTATTCTTATAGCCCCATTAATATCACCCATTACCAATGACACCATAAGTTCCATGTATCCCCCCTTTACATTCCCCTAGAATGGAAACTTAACACTACCACTTTAAGACAAACTTCTGCTGTGGAGAAAAGGGGAGGGGGAGAAAAATCCCAACCACGCTGGGCAGTGCCAGGCAGTGCCAGGCAGGGAGGGGGAGGTACAGAAGGGAAAAAAAAACCCTGCAAAAAAGAAGCAACTTTTCAGAAAACTCAACAAGATGTGTGTCTGGGGAAAACAAAACAGTTACAGACACCCAACTTCTGGAAAACTTTTGAGTGAGTTCTGCGAAGCGATCCGGGGGGGTGTGGGTGGGGGTAGTGCCTTTTTCATGTGGGCTGTGAAACTTCAGCTCAAAATCAGCAGTTAGCACAACTTGGATTTACTCACATATCCAGTTAATACAGAATATTTCCCTACAGGTGGGGTCTCATGAGAGCACAGAGTGGGGAGAATCACCTCCTTCATCCTGCTGGTCCCACTTCTATTTCTTATCTTCTTTTTACATGGGCAAAAGGCATCTGAAATTTCACCTGGTCTGGGCTTGGACTTTTCAGTATTTTTTGATTAAAAAAACCCAACAACAATCAAAACAAAAAACCAAGACACAACCCAACCCCAAAAGGCAGCTTATTTTTAGGGCAACTGTCACTGTTATTTAAAGACATTTTCTGGAAGCCTGGAGATGCTGACAAGCCTCAACCAAAACAACAGCAACACAACTGTTACATACATAACAAGGTTACAGCAAACGTTTTCCTTCTTGTCCAGATTCCATCTTTCTATGACTCCACAAAGAAACTCACTTCACTGTGGGGCAGAAATGTTTCATTTATAAACACAAAGGCAGCAGCGTTTGCCAAGTACACTCAGACCTGAAAGAGCTCATGAAGAAAACCTGCAAATATCTGTCACAGTTTTAGCACATTCATAGCCCAGGTGAGACCTTCTCAAATCAAATTGTGACCTAGAAGAATCCTTATTTGTATAATTGGTTTGTACTGCTTTGGCACCACAGAGGCTTGTGACAGTTTTGTCCCTGAAAGGATTAGGAACCTGCTGAATCCTCAGAAAAGAAGTGTCTGTTCTTTGGCAAATGATGGGAATTAGGCAGAAAGCTGAAGCCACCTTTCAGAACCTTGCTACAAAGCAGCCCAGAATACTGCAAATATTAAATTTTGTCACTTGGGTGATTTTCAGATTAGTTCTCTCGTGGTACAATTACTTTTAGAATCTGCTTTGCCATCTCTGAAATGCCTCCCTACTTAAAGAAACCACCTCTCTGTTAATGACAGGATCTTGGACAAAATTACCCCTCCCACATCGACAGGAAGCGCTTCGAAAACTTAAGCTACAATTAAGTATCGCCTGGGATCTGTTCTGATCCTTTCTCACTAAATTTTACCACACTTCTACTTTTCACTGCATTTACAGGGTCTGACAGGAGAACACAGAGAATGATTTGGTATTGATTCTTCACAGAGAGAGTGACTGGCATTGGAATGGGCTGCCCCGGGAGGTGGTGGAGTCATTGTCCCTGGAGGTGTTGAAGAAAAGCCTGGATGGGGCATTTAGTGCCATGGTCTGGTTGATTGGCTAGGGCTGGGTGCAAGGTTGGGCTGGATGAGCTTGGAGGTCTAGTACAGGTCTTGACTAGCACAGGTCANACTTTTCACTGCATTTACAGGGTCTGACAGGAGAACACAGAGAATGATTTGGTATTGATTCTTCACAGAGAGAGTGACTGGCATTGGAATGGGCTGCCCAGGGAGGTGGTGGAGTCATTGTCCCTGGAGGTGTTGAAGAAAAGCCTGGATGGGGCATTTAGTGCCATGGTCTGGTTGATTGGCTAGGGCTGGGTGCAAGGTTGGGCTGGATGAGCTTGGAGGTCTAGTACAGGTCTTGACTAGCACAGGTCACTCAAGGCCTCCTCCAACCTGGCCTTGAACACCTCCAGGGAGGAAACAGCCACAACCTCCCTGGGCAACCTGTGCCAGTGTCTCACCACCCTCACTGCAAACAACTTCCTCCTAACATCCANCTCTCTCCCTGTGGGTGAGCACACTGTGATCTGTCAGGCAAAGGACACTGGTTGCACACTTGTGTCCAGCAGGCTGTAGCTACAATGCCTTACGCAGATGCTGAGTGATAAACTCCACTCACCGATGCGGCATGAGGAAGTTCTGGCAGAGTTAAACAACCTATCACACCTCTATAGAGGGGGACAAAACAGAACTCCAACTTGCAAAATATGCTTCCCAATGCTTTTTGTCTGCAGCTTCAGACTGGCAATGGGTGTGTGGGTGTGTGAGGGTGTGCACATGAGTGTGCACAACCAATGCTTACTCATAAATCCTGCCTGGGAGAAACACTTGCATGGAAATGGGTTGCCACCCTCACTTTCCTTCCTCTCTCCCTCTCCTCCCCATTTTGGTAACCTTAACCTTCCAGAATGTGGTGATTTTTTTTTTTCCATTTATAATTTTCTGGGAGTAATATTTGGGATTGAATCCAAGTTGCCTTTGTTTATGAAACGCTCTGGAAATGGAGGAAAACAACTCCTTAGCTGATGAAAGTTCTGGAGATGATGGCTAACTTCCTGCACAGCAAGCTGTCCTGCTGAGCTGCTTCCCACACACACAATTTCACAGGGATTTTTTTTCTAGTTAACATTCCTGAGTTTTTAAAGCTATTACTACAGCTTTTATTCTTCTCTTTATTTTTATGAATGCCATAGGTTCATTAAAGTTGGAAGGGACCTTATAGATCATCTGGTTCTAACTCCACTGCCATGGGCAGAGACACCTTCCACTAGCCCAGGTTGCTCAAGGTCTCATCCAATCTGGCCTTGAACATCTTCAGGGAGGAGGCATCCAAGACCTCCCTGGGCAACCTGTGCCAGTGTATCTCCTCTCTCACTGGAAAGAATTTCTACCTAATCTCCAGTTTAAATCTCCCCTCCTCAAGCTTAAAGCCATTGCCCCTTGTCCTGTCAAAACAAGCCTTTGTCAAAAGTCCCTTCCCAGCTATCCTGTAGACCCCTTTCAGGCACTGAAAGGCTGTTCTAAGGTCTCTCCAGAGTACACAGCACCAACTCTCTCAGCCTCTCCTCACAGGGGAGGTGCTCCAGCCCTTTTATCACCTCTGTGGCCCTTTGTGTCATGGTGGTGCTGGGTTCACACTTGGGACTCAATGATCTTACAGATCTATTCCAACCTTAATGATGCTGTTTTTCTGTTAGTCTTCATTCAAGGACACCTTGAATGAAATCCTCCCACTGAAGGGAACTTCTCCATCTCTGCCTTTAATACAGAAAGATCTGACCAAAGTATATAAACCCAACAGCTTACCTTATACAATTACAAAACCTGCTCTTGGGCTCTTTAGCTTGGAGAAGAGGAGCCTGAGAGGTGACCTCAGCAATGCTTATAAAGATGTGCAGGGTGAGTGCCAGGAGGTTGGAGCCAGGCTCTGCTGGGTGATGCCCAGTGACAGGACAAGGGGCACTGGGTGGAAGCTGAGGCATAGGAAATTTCATGTAAATATGAGGAGGGAATTTTTTCCCTGTGAGGGTGCCAGAACTCTGGAACAGGCTGCACAGGGGGGTTGTGGAGTCTCCCTCTCTGGAGAGATCCAAACCCTGCCTGGATGTGTTCCTGTGTGATCTGCTCTGGGTGATCCTGCTCTGGCAGTGGGGTTGGACTGGATGAGCTTTGGAGGTCTCTTCCAGCCCCTGCCATTCTGTGAAAATTCCAAACTGAGCTGTTTACCTGTTACTTGCAGCTTGTCACCTGTGACTTCAGCTTTCAGGTAGATCCTTCCTCTCTTCTCTGTGTGATCCATGCCGCAGAGGCTCGGGACGTTTATTACGCATTGCTTATGAACATTCATATCACAGGCTGTGGATGCAGAAACAGTTCAGACAGCTCTGAGGAGCTGGTAACATGATTACACTGCAAGCATGGAGCAAAGTGAAAGCTAAGAGCACACTGCTGAACTGCTGGCAAGGCTTTCAGATTAGAGCTGCTTGGTTTTCAGCTGAATGACACTGACTGCTACTGCCCATCTTACAATATGTTTTGTAGACAGTGAATAACACAGAATAAAACAATCTACTGCAGAAACCTAAAAATATCAGTACTGAAGTGCAAGGATCAAAACCAACTGAAAATGGAATAAAGACTTGCTGGGACTATGACTAAGAAAAGAGAGCATTCATGGCAGCATTAGCAATGAAGGCAGTTAGGTTTAAATTGATTATTAGATTTTTTCCGGCAGGAGACTTCTAAGACAAGTGAAATACAAATTAAATATTGGACCTCAGCTACCAACTGAACTGAAATTTCAGTCTCCAACAGTGCATTTGCCTGGCCAGTCCAACAAAAAAAAAAAAAAAGNGTATTTCACTTCTGCTTATCTAATTCCTGCCTGTGTGCTCTCTCCCTGTGGGTGAGCACACTGTGATCTGTCAGGCAAAGGACACTGGTTGCACACTTGTGTCCAGCAGGCTGTAGCTACAATGCCTTACGCAGATGCTGAGTGATAAACTCCACTCACCGATGCGGCATGAGGAAGTTCTGGCAGAGTTAAACAACCTATCACACCTCTATAGAGGGGGACAAAACAGAACTCCAACTTGCAAAATATGCTTCCCAATGCTTTTTGTCTGCAGCTTCAGACTGGCAATGGGTGTGTGGGTGTGTGAGGGTGTGCACATGAGTGTGCACAACCAATGCTTACTCATAAATCCTGCCTGGGAGAAACACTTGCATGGAAATGGGTTGCCACCCTCACTTTCCTTCCTCTCTCCCTCTCCTCCCCATTTTGGTAACCTTAACCTTCCAGAATGTGGTGATTTTTTTTTTTCCATTTATAATTTTCTGGGAGTAATATTTGGGATTGAATCCAAGTTGCCTTTGTTTATGAAACGCTCTGGAAATGGAGGAAAACAACTCCTTAGCTGATGAAAGTTCTGGAGATGATGGCTAACTTCCTGCACAGCAAGCTGTCCTGCTGAGCTGCTTCCCACACACACAATTTCACAGGGATTTTTTTTCTAGTTAACATTCCTGAGTTTTTAAAGCTATTACTACAGCTTTTATTCTTCTCTTTATTTTTATGAATGCCATAGGTTCATTAAAGTTGGAAGGGACCTTATAGATCATCTGGTTCTAACTCCACTGCCATGGGCAGAGACACCTTCCACTAGCCCAGGTTGCTCAAGGTCTCATCCAATCTGGCCTTGAACATCTTCAGGGAGGAGGCATCCAAGACCTCCCTGGGCAACCTGTGCCAGTGTATCTCCTCTCTCACTGGAAAGAATTTCTACCTAATCTCCAGTTTAAATCTCCCCTCCTCAAGCTTAAAGCCATTGCCCCTTGTCCTGTCAAAACAAGCCTTTGTCAAAAGTCCCTTCCCAGCTATCTTGTAGACCCCTTTCAGGCACTGAAAGGCTGTTCTAAGGTCTCTCCAGAGTACACAGCACCAACTCTCTCAGCCTCTCCTCACAGGGGAGGTGCTCCAGCCCTTTGATCACCTCTGTGGCCCTTTGTGCCACGGTGGTGCTGGGTTCACACTTGGGACTCAATGATCTTACAGATCTATTCCAACCTTAATGATGCTGTTTTTCTGTTAGTCTTCATTCAAGGACACCTTGAATGAAATCCTCCCACTGAAGGGAACTTCTCCATCTCTGCCTTTAATACAGAAAGATCTGACCAAAGTATATAAACCCAACAGCTTACCTTATACAATTACAAAACCTGCTCTTGGGCTCTTTAGCTTGGAGAAGAGGAGCCTGAGAGGTGACCTCAGCAATGCTTATAAAGATGTGCAGGGTGAGTGCCAGGAGGCTGGAGCCAGGCTCTGCTGGGTGATGCCCAGTGACAGGACAAGGGGCACTGGGTGGAAGCTGAGGCATAGGAAATTTCATGTAAATATGAGGAGGGAATTTTTTCCCTGTGAGGGTGCCAGAACTCTGGAACAGGCTGCACAGGGGGGTTGTGGAGTCTCCCTCTCTGGAGAGATCCAAACCCTGCCTGGATGTGTTCCTGTGTGATCTGCTCTGGGTGATCCTGCTCTGGCAGTGGGGTTGGACTGGATGAGCTTTGGAGGTCTCTTCCAGCCCCTGCCATTCTGTGAAAATTCCAAACTGAGCTGTTTACCTGTTACTTGCAGCTTGTCACCTGTGACTTCAGCTTTCAGGTAGATCCTTCCTCTCTTCTCTGTGTGATCCATGCCGCAGAGGCTCGGGACGTTTATTACGCATTGCTTATGAACATTCATATCACAGGCTGTGGATGCAGAAACAGTTCAGACAGCTCTGAGGNAAGAAAATTTCAGTCCCCAACAGTACATTTTCCGGGCCAAACCAAAAAAAAAAAAAAAAAAAAAAGAGGCTTTCTCAAAAGTGCCATGGCAAAGGCTCTTCAGCCACATCAAAGAGAATACATCATGTTCTCAGCCACGGAGGTGATTTTCATTACTATATTATTACAGTACTGAAATATCCACTTGGAATATAAGAGTACATAAATAGCTGACATTTCAAATGGCATTTTCTACAGAAAGAAAAAAAGAAAAAAGAAATACAAAGCTGTTACTCAGTGTTTCAACTCACTTTCTACAATATCCTTTTTTGGTAACATAGCAAAACTTCACTTACTGTCACATTTCATCCCTTGGTGCAGGAGCCCATAAAGCAGAGACCCACAATGATCACAAAAGGTTGGGCTCCCATAGGTGTGGATCTTAAATTTGTGCTTGCTTCTGGGATCCTGGTGGAAAAAAAAAAGACAGAAAGAGATTCTCAGGTCATGCAAAGTAAGATACTTTAATATACTACACACCTCAAATGTATTACATGGAATACTCAAAACTTTCCAGCTCTGAAACTTATGCTATAGAAAAGTAGATTCCAGCATGTAGCTTATTTACAACCCTTCCAGTGGTACCTACAGTGGTGCAGGTACAGTGCTCTTGGTTCCCAATTTCATAGATGCATAGAATGGTTTCAGTTGGAAGGGACATTAAAAGCTCATCCAGTTCCAAGCCCCCTGGCACAGGCAGGGACACCTTCCCCCAGTCCAGGTTGCTCAAAGCCTCATCCAGCCTGGCATGGAACATCTTCAGGGAGGGAGCATCCACAACCTCCCTGGGAAACCTGTTCCAGTGTCTCACCATCCTCACGGGAACGAATTTTTTCTTAGTCTCCAGTCTAAATCTGCCCTCCTCAAGCTGCATTCCTTCTCATCCTATCACTACAAGCCTTTGTGGTAAGTCCCTTCCTAGCTTTCTTGTAGCCCCTTTGAGGCACTGGAAGGCTGCTCTAAGGTCTCTCCAGAGCCTTCTCCAGGCTGAACAGCCCCAACTCTTGCATCCTGTCCCCATAAGGGAGGTTCTCCAGCCCTCTGGATCATCTCTGTGGCCATTCGCTGGACCTGCTCCAGCAGTCCCTGTCCCTCTTATGCTGGGGGCACCAGAACTGGAGGCAGTGCTGCAGGTGGGGTCTCAGCAGAGCAGAGGGGCAGAATCCCCTCTCTGTTCTGCTGGTCACACTTTTCTTTGCTGTTGGTAGGCAGAATTTGGCAGCTCAGGAACAGAGGCTTGCTCCTGTGACCCACCAGCACTAAAGCTCCCATTTTCCTGACTGTACACACACATGAAGTGCAATGATGGCATTCAGCCTGGGGCTAAAGGGTCATGTACACTCTGCTTGGTTTCAGTGTGTGGTTGTCACCACTCTGAAATGATGACACAAAACCCAGCAGGAGAGGAGAGAAATAACTCTTCAGGGACTATTCCCCTAGTTTAAGTATTTTCTTAAGAAATTCACTAAATGTGGGAACTTCTCACAGTAATTATCATAAAAATCTGACTATAAGGAGGCTGTATCCCCTTGTTCTGTCCCTGGGTGCCTGGCAGAAGAGCCCAACCCCACCTGGCTACAACCTCCCTTCAGGTAGCTGCAGAGAGCAATGAGGTCTGCCCTGAGCCTCCTCTTCTGCAGGCTGCACACCCCCAGCTCCCTCAGCCTCTCCTCACAGGGCTGTGCTCCAGGCCCCTCCCCAGCCTTGCTGCCCTTCTCTGGACACCTTCCAGCACCTCAACATCTCTCTTGAATTGAGGGGCCCAGAACTGGACACAGCACTCAAGGTGTGGCCTGAGCAGTGCTGAGCACAGGGGCAGAAGAACCTCCCTGCTCCTGCTGGCCACACTGCTCCTGATCCAGGCCAGGATGCCATTGGCTCTGCTGCCCACCTGGGCACTGCTGCCTCATCTTCAGCTACTCTCTACCAGCACCCCCAGGTCCCTCTCTGCCTGGCTGCTCTCCAGCCACTCTGTCCCCAGCCTGTAGCACTGCTTGGTTGTGGCCAAAGTGTAGAACCCTGCACTCAGCCTTGTTCAGTCTCACCCCATTGGCCTCTGCCCACCCACATTCAGCCTTTTGGAGGTTAGTTTGTTTTGGCAGGCATTCTGCACCTGAGTTCCTTTGGTACTAATGCAAAGCTTCGTGATGAATCTCTAACCACTGCCCTGCACAGGCAGAAGTTCCATAGGATCAGGAGCACAAACTTGACATTGGAAATTCAAACCGAGGCTGTTTCAGTAGCTCTGTTTGCTGCACGGCCTGAGACATGAAATGCAAACTGCTAACAAGCAGATTTCTTTTGCAGACACAGTTAACAACCGAAGTGGAATGAGATCCAATGCTCCAGAGAACATCTGCTGGGTTATTTATGAAGGATATAGCCAATGGGGCTGGTGGCGCAGGGTCATGGGAACGCTGCTCTGCTCCAGGGTTATCTGACCATCCACCCTGACTATATGCCTTCCAAACAACTTACACCACATTTTCAAAGCTAAGTCCTCCTTAAATTGGTTTGTTTAGAAGACTTAAGGGGGCTTATTGCCTTGTAAATACACTTAAACCTTACTGTGGTAGGCCCATCTGTGGCTGGGAAGGACAAACCCCACAGCTTGTAAGAAGGACGCAGATGCATAAAGTTGTGTTTCACATCTCACATGAGTGGTATTTATGAGCATAAAATAATGATATAGGAGGGAAAGAGCTATGGGAAATTATTATAGTGAGTGCCTATTAAATACATCCAACCTGAATATTACACTGGAATTATTTAACAAACACTACCAAATAATTCCTTTGCGATCAGCGGCGCACAGATGGTAATTAAGTTGAAGCAGGGGAGTGTGAGTGGCTTTTAAAAATGTTGTGATATGTCAGGACAACTCTGCTGCACTCACTGCAAAGCAGCACTGCAGGAGCCCAGAGCTGTACAGAACCACAGAATAATATAGACTAGAAACCAAATTTTATATATATATGAAAATATAAAAGGGTGAAATCAAATCAGCCACAAGAATAAATGAATGAAGCCAGAGCAGACCTTGGAGCTGCTCTTTCATGACTCAATGTAAATAACCTGAGTCATCCTTTGCTTTCTGTAATAAATGTTGGTTTCTCTCCTGGTGTGGAAATGCTCACTGTGTGATGTTTAAAAGGAACAATTCCATATGAATTAATTGCTTAAAGAGCAGCAGCTATGTTCTAGCTATTATCAGTTATTATTCTGCATGCACACGTGGAGTCACTTATTCCAGGCAGAGCACACACACACACAAATAAGAGGACAAAGGAAAATGGCAGCAAATCTACTCCTGAAACTGGAAATTTACATGAAGGAAATCTTTCCTTCAAAATCCCTTTAAGAGAATTAAATAGAGGGACCTAAAAAAATTAATCTTTAGAACCTAATGACTGAGGACACTCTTCATCAGGATAAGGTGTTAGCAGAATTTGGTAATGGCTGCACTTAATGATCAAGGTCTTGCAATGACAGGACAAGGGGCAATGGGTTTAAACTGGCAGAGGGGAGACTGAAACTGGATGTTAGGAGGAAGTTGTTTGCAGTGAGGGTGGTGAGACACTGGCACAGGTTGCCCAGGGAGGTTGTGGAGCACAGAATCACCCAACATGATCTTTGATCCCGTTGGGTGATTCTGTGCTCCACAACCTCCCTGGAGGTCTTCTGTGCTCCACAACCTCCCTGGAGGTGTTCAAGGCCAGGTTGGATGAGGCCTTGAGTGACCTGTACTAGTGGGAGGTGTCCCTGCCTATAGCAGGGGGTTGGAACTAGATAATCTTTGAGGTCCTTTCCAACCTTACCATTCTATGATTCTATGATTCCATCTGACAGCTACAGAGCCACCAGGCTGAGGAAATGTTAGCATTGGCTACCTTGCGCTGAGGGATTGTAGCCAGTAGCCTCCCTTCAGAAACCCTTTGTGATCTGGCTTACAGTATTTGGCTGGCATTCTATGATCTTGAAGGTCTTTCCCAACCACAGTGATTCTGTGATTCACCATTGTTTAATCCTATTTTCTTTCAGTCAGTTCTCTGCATTTCTTGGTTTTATTTGTGGTAAACTCAAGTACACAAAACATTGTTCTTTTACAAGCCAGTCTGAGAGCATCCAGAGAAAGCCCAGAGAGCTCTCCACACCCATCAGAGAAGATAAAACCTTTTAATCTGATTTCCCTGCATTAACACAAGCTTCACATGCAATTAGAACCACCCTTGAATCTATAGTTCACACTTGGATTACAAGTAACTGTATTAGTAATGATCACTACATTGCCAGCACTAATTACTCACAGCATTAACAGCAATTCACTTATTAGTTGTTAAGAGAGCTTAATACTTCTCCGTGTTAAATATGCATTTAATGACTTGTATGAATTACTGAGGAAATGGCACTGGCTGCAGAATTTTTTTTCAGCTGAAATGCTGTGTGTGAGAGGTAAGCTCCTTCAAATTTTCTTCAACTATTCCCCCTTTTTTATTTTTTTAATCAACATAAACTTTCAATAATTCCCAAAGCATAGCTGGCAGTCGTATTTCATAGTAAACACAGGGAGCCAAGCCAGGATATGACAGATGAACTGCCAAATAATGGCTGCTATTTGCAAGAGAACTGAACTTTGCACTAAACTTGGCATAGATTAATTGTGAAACTCTAAAGGGAAAACCCACTTCTGTTTCCAAAATCCATCAAAATTATGAAGGGGGAAAGAGGCAATGGGAAAGCAATGGGCAAGCACTTGTACGGCGGTGATGAATGATGTGCTCCACTAACATTCATGTTATTGCCACACTGAAAAGTGAATTCTCTGCTGTCACCCAGACAATCCCCCCTTCTTTAATAAGCACAACTGAGTGAAGCATAGTACAACTAAACGTGAAAGGGAACTCTGGGCAATCAGTATCACACACACTTCAGTATCTGTCTTTGAAAAACCTTGAAGCTGGCACAAAACTTGAGCGCTCTGAAAGCTGGCTCAGCACAACAGCCTGGAGTTCACAGCCTCTAACCACACATATGGGTGCAGCACCCCTGTAAAGATGAATAGCAGCTGAGCATCTACACCCCATACAGCTCTGGAAAAAAAAAATCCTAAACAGAATATTCTCTGCTCTCCTCAGACCCCATCTGGAGTCCTGTGTGCAGTTCTGGAGTCCCCAGCACAGGAAGGACATGGAACTGTTAGAATGGGTCCAGAGGAGGCCACGAAGATCCTCAGAGGGCTGCAGCAGCTCTGCTATGAGGACAGGCTGAGAGAGTTGGGGCTCTGCAGCCTGGAGAAGAGAAGGCTTCCAGGAGACCTTAGAGTAGGCTTCCAATATCTGAAGGGGGCTCCAGGAAGGCTGGGGAGGGACTATTGACAAGGTCTTGCAATGCCAGGACAAGGGGCAATGGGTTTGAAGTGGCAGAGGGGAGATTGAAACTGGATGTTAGGAGGAAGTTGTTTGCAGTGAGGGTGGTGAGACACTGGCACAGGTTGCCCAGGGAGGTTGTGGGGCACAGAATCACCCAACGTGATTGAAGATCACGTTGGGTGATTCTGTGCCCCACAACCTCCCTGGAGGTGCTCAAGGTCAGGTTGGACGAGGCCTTGAGCGACCTATTCTAGTGGGAGGTGTCCCTGCCTATGGCAGGGGGTTGGGACTGGATGATCTTTGAGGTCCCTTCCAACCTTACCACTCTATGATTCTATGATTCTATATTCCTCAGCAGCCTCAAAGCTGAGCTGTGCTGCAGAGACAGGTGGGCACAGAACCGCTCCGAGCTGCGGATCTGCGCTGCACAGGGATTTGCACCGTGTGGACCTTTTGAAAGGAAGTCAAAAGCAGAGCAGAAACCTTTATGGAATAGTTTGCAGAAGGGGCTTGCCCAGCCAGCCAGCTCTGGCTCTGCTCAAATGGGTTCCATTTGCTGGCAGCCGGGCAGGGATCCGGCCACACTCCAGCAGAGGGAAGCAGAAGAACACGGAGGCATCTCACCAAACCCTTCAGCCTGGCAATCTCTGCACTGTCACCCAACTACATCCCGCAGCAGCACTGCTACCATCCCTGCCTTTTTAATTTTTTTCCCCTCCTCTCCTTTGTTTAGCACAAATGAGTCCATTTCCTTTCTTGAACAGCCCCGGAAAGCACCCCTCTGCGAGGAACCATTCCATCATTTCTCTGGATCAAAGGCGGGGGTGTGCGGTAATTGCCAGCGTGTGGTTAACCAGCAGCACATGGCAAACTGTGCTTCAGCACATCCCAAACCAGCTCAGCAGCAGCAGGGCTCCGAATGCTTCCTGAGAGCTTCCCTTTGGATTACAACTTTGTTTCCCCTTGACAGCAATGCTGAAGCGACTGCAGTTTTGCAGGCATTAAATGAGAGCATTGCTGGTAAGCATAAAACACACACACACAGAAAAAAACACTTTGTGTGAGGTTGCAGCAGTGGAGTTTTTCTGTAATAATCAGCACATCATTGTAATTATTATTCCTTAAAACCCTTTCATAGGAGGAAACTTCACAGTAGAGAATCATGGAACGGTTTAGGTT
>WBNM01041006.1:0-11173 GCA_013399055.1 Ramphastos sulfuratus
TTCACCCTTGACTTGGAGTCTCCAGGGGCTGGCATGCCAGTTTTTTAGCGGCACACAGATGCTGTGTTTACAGAGTCCAACCACATCTCGGTCACTCACTGTGTCAGCTTTCCTTCTGCAGTTGATAAGCACTGGTGATCATTTACAAGTGCTCAAGACTTAAACTGCCCTGCTCCTTTCTGTTACAGCCTCTATTAGTCTTCCTCGAGGCTAGGAGATGATTACTCTCTACATGGGCCGATTTCTTGTTATTCAAGGTCTAGCTGTCATGCTAAGTGAGGCATTTAGTATTATTAGATTATCGCCTTTCTGTATTTGGCCCTGGTGAGGTCACACCACAAATACTGGGATCAGTTTTGGGATTTCTCACTATAAGAAGGACATTGAGGTGCTGGAGTGCACGATGAAAATGATGAAGGATCTGGAGAACAGGTCTTGCAAGGAGCAGCTGAGGGAACACGTTGCCCATGATATGGTAAAATTCATCCCAGTGAAAATGAGTGCTTGCTGGCAAAGAGCAAGTGCACAAATGGAATTTACAAGGACGAAACACTGATGTTCCAACCACGTGCAATAGACAAGGCAGCAAAACAGCCTGAATCTTCAGTTGTCATGGAGAATGAAAACAAGTTGTGAAATTCCAGCACAGTGCACAAACTCAGTACTAAACTTCAACTAAAAAACATGAGCTAAGACCCCAAGCAGTCAATCTGCAATCTAATGCATATGCAGGTGGTCAAGAAATGAAAATATGCCTTTTTGTCTTGTTGAGATGCAAGATCCAAGGCAAGAGCCACCCAAACTTACACAACATTGTCATAAAGAAATGCCAGCATGCAAAACTTAGAACTGGAGTCTCAGATGGTTTCCTTATATAGCCAAATTTTACAGCCTCAGTTCAGCTTGAAGAGGAGGCTGAGGAGAAACTTTCTCACTCTCTAAAACTCCCTGAAAGGAAGTTGAAAGGAGGTGAATGTTAGTCTCTTCTCTCAAGTAACAAGCAATAGACAAGACGAACAGCATTAGATTGTACCAGAGAAGGTTTAAGTTGCACATGGAGAACAATATCTTACCCAAAAGGATTGTGACGCCCAGGGCAGTGGTGGAATTCCCATCCCTGGAAGGATTTAAGAGCCATGTAGATGTGATGCTAAGTGACACGGTTTAGTGGTGACCTGGCAGTGTTGGATTAACTGTTGGACTTGATGTCTTTTCCAACCTAAAAGGTGATTCTGTAATTTTGAAGTCCTCTTTGTTTTCTGACATGACACGTGTGTCAAGCTCCTGAGTTATCCCAGGAACACTTTAGGTCACCTACAAAAACATTACACTTATGTCATTCCAGGAGAGAGGGAGGAATCCCAAAGGATTCAGATGATTCCTTTAGGATCACATAAAAGTTCCCTCTAAATCCCAATTCCTTCTAAATCCATTTGAACATGACCAGGACTGTTATCCTGGAGAATGGCCCTACTCTGTTGTAAATACACACAGTGCAAATGATTCCCACCACTGACCATGGGCAAAGCAGTGAGTAAGCACTGCCAGAAAACAGCTGACCTAAAAGAAGGAAGAGGAAAAAAAAAATCTCTGACCCCTGCCTGCAGTGGCTTCAGAAATAGGAGTTTGGGAATATTGGTGAAACTATTAATAATTGGTTATTAAAAATAAAGGACTTGTGGCTAGCCATAATTTATAAGACAACTAGATTTTGTGGAAGGATTGAAATTGATTAATTGCCTTCTAGCATGTGCTCACCAATTTATGCTCAAACATTAACAGAAACAGTGGAAAAGAAGATAGCCTTTTTCAGCCCTGATGGTAGCAGCCATGCTATCAGATTAGTATGTTTCACTGAAATTCAGTGCATTTGAATACTTTTGAGATTATGAATGATTTACTAATTAATAGGCCCCTTGAATTACAGTTTACAAATTGTTTTAAATTACTTAACCAGGATCTGCCTCCCTGCTGTTTGTTTTCCACAGTGTGGTAGAAAAGAGGTCAAGGTACACAGCACGATTATGATTTACTGATTTATATTGTGGAAGGGTAAAAGTCTTTTGGCAAGACTTTGCTTTCCTAGTGGCTTTAAAAAAAAAATCTATTAGGCAATGACTAATATTATTATAGCTCTAATTTAATGTAATTAAATGGTTGTATTTTATTTGGCAGGGGTTGGTATAGTTTGAGAAACAAGGAATTGTTTAATTACTAGAGTGATGGGTGTCTTGGAAAGCCAAATTGAGGCAAGTAGGCAGATTCATTACTTCTGTTTCAGTCTGGACTTAGCAGATATTGGATAGTCTTTTTCAACCTGAAAATTCATCACATGGTATTATTAATATTTTAGCTGAAAAAAACAAAAAATGTCAAAATCACTTTGATTCACCCATTTCAAGCCAACATATATTTAAACCCTTAAACATACACCTCCTAGAGTGCATGACAGACTAATGTTCATGGTATACTTTATGTTTATTCCAAACATTTCTGAGACTGCCAAAAAATGGTAATGGAGTTCATATTCCTAGAAATACCACTATGTCTCATTTCAGTTCCTCTTGGTGGCTTTCAGTGACTCTCCTCAACCACAGCATGCTGGTCACCTTCATGTCCTGCAGGAATCTACTCTGAATGAAACCCTTAAGGAGGAGCACAGAAGAGTAGAAGAGCAGAGAAGTTCCCTACTGAGATCTTCATGGAGTCATGCTGTTGTGCAGTGGGTTAGCATAAGAGATTGTTAAGGCATCTTGCTCTCCAGCATCATCATCACACCCCTGTGGCACTCTGAATACTTCTTGCATGGTGGATGCTGGTTCAAAGTGAAAAATCTGCAGACAAATGGATACTGCAACCAAGTGTGGCATGTGGTGGCTGTGTATGCAGCTAATTCTGAGTAACACCCTTAGACACATATGGAAGATGCAAGCTGTTATTCTGGGTTGATTGTTTTGCAAATTAAGGATTGAATATTCAAGCTGATTTCCATGGGAAAAACACACTCCCTTTCAGTCAAACACATGTGCATAGATAACCTCTCTTTCCTGTTCAGTCACAAAGTCACAGAACCATGGAATTGTAGAGGTTGGAAGAGATCTTTGAGATTATCCAGTCCATCTACTTGCCTAGAGCTCACAATCCCACCACTACTGCTAAGCTACTAAACTATGTCCCCAAGCACCACATCCATGCCGCTTTTAAATGCCTCCAGACACAATGACTCCACCACCTCCCTGGGCAGCCCTGTTCCAACGCCTGAGAACTCTTCCTGTGAAGAAACTTTTCTTAATGTCCAACCTGAACCTCCCTTGGCACAACTTGAGGCTATTTCCTCTTGTCCTGTCACTGGTTGCACCTGAGAAGCGACAGACTCCCACCGCATCCAACCTCCTTTCAGGGAGTGTACAGGACAATGAGGTCTACTTTCATCCTCTTCTTCTGAGAATTATACACCCCCAGTTCCTTCAGCTGTGTTCAAGGCCTTTCACCAGCTTAGTCATTCTTTTCTGAGCGTGCTTCTGCACTTCAGTATCCTTCATCCTAAATCCAAACAAATATTCCTACATTACCTCCAACGAAAAGTATAATCTTGACCTTTAGATGAAGCTAAAGCCCTTGTACTTGTGCAGGATGAAACACATCAGTGTTCACTGTCTATGGTTACAATAATGTAGTTACCACAGGATGACAGAATCAAACTCAGGCATTCTGGAGTGTACAGATCATATGTAAAGACAGTGCACTTGAGACATTTAATCAGGCATTAATAATGCCTGCATCCTTGGTGTTATCTTCCCAGCATGCTGATGCTTAGAAAGACCTTAATGTTTTTGGTTTTTATAAGTAATACCACAATTGCTTTGACATTACTGACAACACAAAACATCTGGTTTGCATTATTGTTATTTTTCACCATTTTTATACAAACCGGCTCTGACCTGAATTGGGCAAAATTTAAGTGTTTTTGTGAACTTGGGAATAACTTCAGAAGAAGCTGAAATCTGAATTCACAAGGCTCAGACAGTTGTGTCCTTCCAACAGTAGGAAACTACAGCAGGCAAGGAGCATGCTCCAAATCACACTCCCCGCCACTGCAGTCCCTTTCAACACAGTTGCTGCCCATCTTTTACTTGCCTCATGCATCCACTGATTGTCCAGTGTCTATCACAGAGCCTGTATACCTTCTTGACAGCCAAAGCTCTCTTCGGCTTAACAGCTGAGAGTTGAAAAGAAAGTGCTGTCACAGGGGCCAGCCCTAGCAGGTTGTCATGTAGAAAACCAAAGGAAAAGAGCAAAGTGAAAGAGGAAACTGCATGGTCACAGACACACATTGCCCCAAACTCGAAAGCATGAAACAAAACTAGATGTGGAGTCTCTCCAGGGTCCCTGGAAACTAGTGAAAGATCAATCCAGAAAAACAAACAAACAAACAAACAAAAACCCAACCAATCAACCAAAAAAACCCCACCAAAAACCCAACCACAACCGAAAACTAAGCCTGAAATGACCTCTGAGAATCAGAGAGATGGGTTTTATGGTCTCAGAGACAAAACAGCCAAACAGTGAGGGACGAATCGTGTATCACCAGACTTTAAACCTCCTCTATTGAATATATAACATGTCTGAGCAAAGATACAATAGCTTCACACCCATGTACTTTCCAAGTCCTACTTAAAAGGAAGCAGGATCAGGTTTTACTTATCCTGGGCTCTGGGCTGGACTACCAGTGGCCCAAATAATCCATGTCTTTCAACTCAGTGAGGGATCCGTTTAGCCTTGGTAAGGGCTAAAGACGAGATCCAGGCAGATGCCACCAAGCTAGCATTCTCTCTCTTCCTTGTTTGTATGGCTGAAGAGCTCAGGCCTGGAGCTTCCCATGTCCTCTCCCTCTCTCACGTTGTGCCAGACCAACTGCCAAAGCTCTTTACCTACATGCTAGTCATATGCATGCCCTGTGGGTCCAGACAATTAATCACTTTTTCTTCTTGCACGATCTTGCACGATTCATGACACTGCACAAACAAAAGCTATAATGGGAGGAGTGATCAGGTACAACTAGTTCTTCTTTAAGGTCTCTACCTTTGAGACATATGAAGTTTGGGCACTGCAATGTTCTCCGTCCCACCTAGATCTGCAATCTAGAAGCTAGCAACAGCCCTCTGGAAGAAGATTATCCCTACAGCTGGAATAACCAACTCTAAGGACTGGGAGAGGCAGAGGACTGAGGTCATCATCTGGACATTCCGCAAGGCTGGCACTGTGGCTGCAGGAGAAAGGGGAAACAAGACTCTGGGCAAAGGATGTGACAGAAGCAAAACCTATCTTGTCTCTGCTGTATGCAAATACCTCCTAGAGGGACACGTGTGCTGTGTGTGTGAAGAATGGACAGCAAACTTCATGTTAACAAAGTCCTACCCAGAAATATGAGTGGTGGTTTCAGATGCACTGCTTTTTCAGTAGTGAAAACCCAAGTAAGGGCAGGTAAGTGTTAACAACACTGATGATGCATTCACTATAAGAAAGACGACAAGGTGCTGGAGTGTCCAAACTGGAGAAATGAAGTTGGACAGAGGTCTAGTGCACAAGTCTTAGAGGAGTAGCTGAGGGAACTGAGGTTGTTTAGTCTGGGGAAAAGGAAGTGGAGGGGATACCTTCTTGCCCTCCACAATTGCCTGAAAGGAGGTTGTAGGGAGGTGGGGGTTGGTCTCTTCTTCCCAGTATTAAGTGATAGGACAGGAGAAAACAGCCTCAAACTGCACCAGGGGAGGTTTAGGTTGGACAGGAGGAACAATTTCTTCCCCAGAAGGGTTGTCAAGCCCTGAAGCAGGCAGCCCAGAGCAGCATCGAAGTCTCCATCCCTTTAGGGATTTTAGAGCTCTGTAGATGTGGTGCAGATGGACACAGTTTAGTGGCAGCCTGACATTAACAGTTTGCCCTGGTGATCTTAGAGGTCTCTTCCAACCAAAATGATTTTATGATGCTATGAGTGGACACTTCAAAGGATGGCAAGTGGGCAGGTAAGTGCATAGGCTTGTGTGTTACGGGTGAAGAGCTGTAAGTGAGCTGAGTCTGGTATCTGCATCTGCACTGCTGATGCAGGTGGTACCTCTGCCCACCAGCTTCTTCTGAGCTGAGGCATCCTCTGCTCTCCTCTGCAGGAGAAATAGCTGCCAGGTGTCCTGTTTGAGACCAGCCGAATGACAAGGACACAGATATGCAAGACCACAGGAAGAGAGCTGAGCACAAGCTCACATAGTAGTAGGAGGAAGCTCTTTACAGAGTGATTGGCATTGGAATGGGCTGCCCAGGGAGGTGATGGAGTTCCCTGGAGGTGTTCAAGATAAGACTGGATGAGGCACTTAGTGTCATGGTCTAGTTGATTGGATAGGGCTGGGCAATAGGTTGGACTGGATGGTCTTGGAGGTCTCTTCCAACCTGGTTGATTTTACGATTCTATGATTCTGTAATTCTATGAAATGATCAGCTACTATCAGGTAAGTCTTTCTAAGGCTGACATGTCATCTGCTAAAGGTGGATTTTCAGGGATTGCATGCACTCCAGTGCACACTAGGACTAACTCTGTATTCCAGGGTTTTGTAGCCAGGTTGGACAAAGCCTTAAGCAACCTGATGTTGTGAAGGTGTCCCTGCCTGTGGTGGTGTGGGGTTGGAACTAGATGATCTTTCAGGTCACTTCCAACCCACACCATTCAAGGATTCTGTGACCTGGAGATTTGTTTTTCCACCTGTGAACAAAAAACAGCAATTGTGTTCACAGCACAAGTCAGTCAAGACAAGACTTTTTTATGCATGTAAATGTAAAATATAAATTCCAGCTGGTGAAATCTGCTGTTGAGAACTATTGTCTCAGGGCCACTGCATCAGAATCTGACCTTGAGAAGCAGTAGGGGGGTCACCGCTGACTGTACCCTGCTTGTACAAATGAAAACAGCCACCCCAGGCAAAATCCTACAGTTGCTAATGATCAAGTTAAAACAATGCCACCCACTGTCAATGATTTCTTTTCCATGTTTTCAGTTTTGGCCTTGCCTGGTTTTTACCAGGAAAGCACTCTTCTTCCTCTTCTTCTTTACACTTACTAGGATTAAACATCTCCTATCTTTTTCTGCTGTTTGTCTTCTATCTACAGAAATCTAGGCACAAAAACATCACACTGTCAAACCTCCCCTCCCAAAACCATTTGTTTAATGTCTGATATATTTAAGTGTAATTCATAAAACATGGAGCTATTCACAATTGAGAAGCTCTCTCTCCAGTGACATGAATTAACCACGCCTTTATTTTCCTCTCTCCCAGGAAAACTATAAATAATGGACCTAATTTTGAGCAAAATATGTATTGCTACCACTAATAAAATAGTCATATAAGACACTTGGACACACACACACAAAAAAGAGACTCTAATTAGTTTTAACATAACAATTTTCCTTCTAGAGTAAGTATCAGATGAAAATATGTGGCAAGCAGTTCAAATTAGTCAGAACTAATGAATTCTGAACACTTGTGGTGTAGTTTGTATTTTATGATCTAAATGTTAACTTAGTTCATGTAAAATGAAAACCATTGCCTCTTCTTGGCCAGTAATGCTGAAAAAAAAATTTAAAAAAGAGTAATTCTAATAGTATTTCAGAGAAGATGTGATTAAAAACGCACAGCCTCTTTCTTTGCTAATTCACAGTTTCAGAAAGCTATGACATTTTAAAATTAAGTTAGCCTCAGTTTTAAGAGGAGCAGAAAAATCTCAACTTCTGTTTCCCTTCCAATAAAAGATTGTTTTCATGAACATTCAAGGCTCCCTTTCTGGGTTAGAAAAGCAAGACGATATTGTTTTTCCATTTACTTTCTCCTCTAGAGCATGTTGCTTTCAAAAACAAGGTCTGTGTCCCCAGGGTGGGATGGCATAACTGTGTATACTGGCTCTGAGGATTTAGCTGTCCATCTCCTGAGGCTACACAGGATTCTTTTCCATGCTTGAAGGATTATCTTTAATATTAATCTCCCAATGTTTGTAATGAGCCATTCCATTTGCAAGTCAGAAGGCTTGCTAGTAACTGCCTGGCATTTGCCCTGCATGTTCTTGCTCTGCTCTCTGCAGCAGTGCATGATTTTTAAGGTGGGCAGTTTGTTTCCCAGGTAGTAATACATGACTGCTGTAGGTCTGGCTTCACCCTAATCATTGGTTCACTAAGGACATGGAGCAGACATCTTCTGATGTCCTCTGCCAGCACTGGCTAAGGATTTGATACGCTCTTTTCTCCAGACTAAGCAACCTCAGTTTCCTCAGCCTTGTCCAACTTGTCCTCTAGACCCCCAGGGAGGAGGAGCACAAGGCCATTTGCTATTGAGGAAAATGATTCTAGAATAAGTAAATTAATTGTCTCTTGGGGAATGAATGTGGACCTGTGGCAGTGGCTGAGACTATGGACAAAAAGGAGATTGGGGGGAAAGGTCACTCTTCCGTCAGAAAAGGCTCAGCAGAGCATTTTTTAATTTCTGCTGCAAGGAGCATTACAAACAACATTCATGGCATAGAGAGCAGGTTCAGATAGGGCTCTTTTGGGGCTGAAACACCCGGGAACAGGCTCAACTGAGTCCCTGGTGCAGATACTGTCTGTATGCCACTGTGGAAGCAGTAAGGTTGTCAATGTCTTGACCCTGCTGGAAGGAGTACATGCATGTGCATAGTGAGGAACCACCTACCATCTCCATTTATCAAGACTCAGCAAGGATTTGGAGTGAGGTCACTGTTGTCTGTCTGTTCTTTTCCTCCTGTCCTACCCCAGTCTCCAAAGCAACAAGAAATATAGTTCTGGATGCATATAGAGGAGAAATCTTTCCAGTCCTTACCTGATGGGAAAAATCTTTGTCTTTGCTTCTCTCTGTCTCTGCTGTGAAGAACAAACAGGCCTGAGGCAGTAGCATTACAGTGGGTCCTGCATAGAGAGCCTGCAGAAGATGCATCACGTGCTTTAGGCTGAGAGCAAAGGGAGGTTACAGCATCTCTTTTTCCTGCATCCCTTTTGACAGCTGTGTATCTCATGCCTGGATGCGTGACTCTTTCCAGTTAGGAAGCTGAGAACTCACACGCTTAACTTTGGTTCAAGAATTGCAAAGCAGGAGCCAAGAGGTTTCCAGGGAAACCTGTTTCATAACCTGGACTGCAATGTTTTAGCTTCCAGGTTGAAACCAAACTTATTTTTATGATATTAAATTCTTATATCCCATAAGCATTTTTTATCTCTGTGGACATGGTAGCATGTTCTTATGTTTCACACATACTTTGAACCATCAAACGACAGGCCAGATGGTGCTATTTGCTCTGCATGAAGAGAGCCACAATGGCAATGACAGCTTTTGGAAGTTAGAGCATCTATGGGTAAAATCAATGTGTGCTCAGGTCAAGGGTACTGTAACAAGGAACGACCACACCATCCTCAGAGCCTACAGAGGTGGGGAAAATCCTGACAGTTTCAGGAAAATCCCTCCCCTGAACTTTTGACATCTGCTATGAGATGTTCCTGGAGCCATTTCCAAAGCTGCACATTTCAGCCAGGGATTAGTGTCAGGGTTATTAAATCTGTGCTCTCAAGCTCTGTGATCACAGTTCCCAGAATACATTTCTCTTTGCTGGATATCCAGGAAAGTCCTCCTGGCAGTTTGCAGTACCAGCCATTGGCAATGTAACCCGGTGAGTAAAAACACCAAGAGGAAAGCACTCACCTTCCCTGGAATGCTGAGCAGGATGGCAGGACCAAATAGATGTCACATTAGTCTTTGTGTTTGCACAGGAAAGAAAAGAAAAAGAGTAAAAGAAACAAAAAACCAAAACCAAAAAAACCCCCAAACAAACAAAAAACAACCAACTCACTCCAGATCTGGTGTATTTATGAACATGCTGCCTCTACCATGAACAAAAATTTGACTTGGTTGAAATCAGTCAAACAACCTAAACCATTCCTAGGGCTTTGGGGCTACTAATTAGGCCAGTTCGCACAACTCTCAGTCTTCTCAGTTTCAGTCTTTGATTAGTCCCAGCTATTAAATTCAACAATGTTTGAACATTATATTATTTCCACATATTTATTGCATGCAAGATGATTACTTTGTCATTATTTCAGTCTATTTTTTGCATAGATTATTTTGAAACATGAAATGAAAAATGAAAATGCCTTTGCATTTTTTTCCCCTGTGAAAATTACCAAATTAACACATTGAATTGAGCAGAGGTGCCCAAAGTTGCTTGTGTTTTTCACTGTGTTACTGCCAGTATAAATAACGTATGAGCCAGCAAGCTAGGCACACATTCTGATTTCTTACTGGTTTACAGCAGTGCTGGTGAAGCAAAAATTACAACAGTAACTCAAGGTCCACAGTACAGGCTGAGCTGTAGTGGAAATGTAGCTGAAGGCAGGATATGACTGAACTTCAGCAATTTTCTAGTCAAACATCTGCATGATCAGGCAATTTAACATAATTTTATGTTGAACACATAGGCACTTTACTGCTGTAAAGCTCTCAATACAATTTAATCCTTTGCAGATCAAAGCTCTTGCTGTGCAGTTCTTGGCAGGATGACGACTTTGGGTGTAGGATATTGGAGTATTAAGCACCTGCATAGTAGACACAGAATATAGAAATGTTGGGGGTATCAAGTACAGAAAAAAAAAAAAAGTCCAAAAAAAAAAAAAGTTCAAGTCCCTGACATGAATTGACTTATTTTGGCTATGTATTTAAAAAGGGATGAAATTAGAATCCTTCAGAGTGGCTTTCTCTAAAACATCACCTAAAAGATATCTTTTGAACTCAACATTGTCCATCACTTGTGCACTTGAATGTGAAATTCAGACATGTTTCCACAGAATCATAGAATGGTTTGGGTTGGAAGGGCCTTTAAAATTCATCTAGTTCAAATCCCCCTGCCATGGGCTGGGACATCTTCCACCAGGCCTGGTTGCTCAAGGCCTCATCCATCTCAGCCTTGAACACCTCCAGAGAGGGGGCAGCCACGACCTCCCTGGACAACCTGTGCCAGTGTCTCAGCACCCTCACTGTAAAGAACTTCTTCCTAATCTCCAGTGTAAATCTGCACTCCTCACGCTTCAATCCATTCCCTTTTGTCCTATCACTACAAGCCCTCATAAATACATCCC
>WBNM01041009.1:0-12196 GCA_013399055.1 Ramphastos sulfuratus
GGTGAGCCTGGAAGTCTCTTCCAACGTGGTCAAGTCTAAACCACATACTTCAGCACCACATCTATGCATCTTTTAAACAGTCTCAAGGAGAGAGACCCCACTACTGCTTAGGCAGACTCTTCCAGTATTTGGAAGCCATTTTAAGGGAGAAGTTTGTTCTAATCACAGAATGCCAGGGGCTGGAAGGGACCTCCAAAGCTCATCCAGTCCAACTCCCTTGCCAGAGCAGGATCACCTATCCCAAATCACACTGCAACACCACAGCTGCCTCTTTTCCAACCTGCCCACCCCATTGTGCCCCATTTTCCCCCTCCAAACCCAGAGCACCTGGGCTCTGTTGAAGTCTCCTCCCACCCCAAGTGTGACCACTTTGCCCTCCCTGCCCACTCCCCTTTATAATGGGCCCTAGGAAAGACAAGCCCCAAGCTTGCCCATCTGGGCAGAGGGATCCTCCTCTCATCATCACTGGTAAGTGCCCATGGTGCACACTGGGTGAGTGGTGGAGGGGATCAAAGGCCGGGGGGCCTGGTGGCCCCCCCGGTTAGCTAGGGCTAGGCTTGATGGACATTCTGACATGGAACTTTGGGGGCTTGAAGGGTCCTCAAGGGTTGTCTAGTTCTAAGCCCCCTGCTGTGGGCAGGGACACCTCACACTAGATCAGGTTGTCCAGAGCCTGATCCACCCTGGACTTAAAAATCTCCATCACATTCTCTGTGAAATGTCTTTGCTACTAACTGGAATAAATTGATGCCTGCCCCATTGCAAGTCCCAACTGCACAGGCTTTGCCTTTCTGCTCATGTTGCAAAGGTAGCCTCACTTCCACCTGAGTCACAGAATGTCAGGGGCTGGAAGGGACCTCCAAAGCTCAGCCAGGCCAACCCCTCTGCCAGAACAGGACTAAACCTCCCCTGGTGTAACTTGAGGCCATTATCCCTTGCTCTTTGGAGAGGAGACCAACTCCCACCTGTCTCCAATCTCATTTCATGGAGTTGCAGAGGATCATAAGGTCTCCCTTCAGCCTCATTTTCTGCAGTTGAAGTTTGTTTCTTGGCTTTCTCCAAGTTTTCCCAGACCTTTTAATGAAAAGGGAAGTTACTGAGTGGTGTTCAAGTGTGACTCCCAAGAGTCAGTTGTGTAGGTGGTTGTGTTCTTGTGGTGTATTTTAAACATAAGTTGCTTAACTTGTGTCTATGAGCCATGAACCTGTGGGCTGGGGACATGTGGGCTTCAGGGTGGGAGGATTTACTATCTGGGATCATAGAATGGCTTAGGTTGGAAGGGACCTTAGCAAACATCTACTCCAACCTCCTTACCATGGGCAGGGATACCTCTCTAGAAGACTTGGGTGCTAAGGCCTCATCTAGCCTGCCTTTGAACACCTCCAGGGAGGGGAGCATCCACAGCCTCTCTGATCAACCTGTTGACCNTCCCTCCCTGGAGGTGTTCAAGGCCAGGTTGGACGTGGCCTTGAGTGACTTGTTCTAGTGGGAGGTGTCCCTGCCTAGGGCAGGGGGTTGGAACTGGATGATCCTTGAGGTCCCTTCCAACCTTACCATTCTATGTAGTCTAAACCTACTCTCTCTCAGCTTAAAACTGTGCCAGAAGCCTTCTGTGTTCATGTCAGGTTGCTCAGAGAGGTTGTGGTATCTTGTTCCTTGGCAATAGTCATAACCTGGCTGTTCCCTGGAGGAACCTGCTCTAGCTGGCCTGCTTGAAGTACTGATGTTGACCTAGATGATCTCTAGAGGCACTTTCAGCCACCACCATTATGCCATTCAAGGCTTTATCTCTATTTCAGCAGAAGGGAAAGGACTAGAGTGATATAGTCCCTATTTCCATCTACCTTCTTGGCCTTCATCCATCCTAATACATATACAGCCACCCAAGCTGGGAAACACTTTCATTGTGTTTTGGAACATGTCCCACTTAGAGACTCTCTTGGAATCACTGCCACAAAGAAGATATCAGCAAAAAGAAACAAAGCAGATATCCACGCCAAATGGGTTGCCAAAGCTGCATGAACACATGCACACACACACACAAATAAATGAGGGTTTTTGTAAAACATAATTCTTGCATAGTTGTACAAATTAATTAGAGGATGGAAATAAGTAATTAAAAGCAGATTAAACACAGAGGGTCTGTGCCAACCAGGAAAAATATGTCAAAAACCTCACCCATCTTGCATGAATTCAAACCTCTTGGAAAGTGTGAAACTGTTGAGGTTTGAGTAATTGATGGTTTGATTTACCTTGTAAGAAAAGGTAATTAAGAACAGTTGAGATGTGGCTCTCATGTCTTCTCCACCGTTTAAAAGGAAACTTGATGCTGGGATGACAAAGCTGCATCTGAGAGAATGCTATGGCAGCCTGGAGGTCTGCCCTAGGATTACAGAAGAGTGTAGGAGCTGCCAGGGGTCTCTGAGCAGCAGCAAGTCCAAACGCCCTGCAAGGCAGGTTCACCTAAAGAAGAATCATAGAATGGTTTAGGTTGGAAGGGACCTCAAGGATCATCCAGTTCCAACCCCCTGACATAGGCAGGGACACCTCCCACTAGAACAGGTCACTCAAGGCCTTGTCCAACCTGGCCTTGAACACCTCCAGGGAGGTTGTGGAGCACAGAATCAGATTGAAGATCACATTCTGTGCTTCTGTGCTCCGCAACCTGTGCCAGTGTCTCACCACCCTCACTGCAAACAACTTCTTAACTTCTTAACATCCAATTTCAATCTCCTCTCTGCCACTTTAATCTGATTCTTCCTTGTCCTGGCATTACAAGACCTTGTCAATAGTCCTTCCCCAGCCTTCCTGTGTGACCTGTTCAGATCCTGGAAGGCCACTCCAAGGTCTTCTGGAAGCCTTCTCTTCTGCAGGCTGCAGAGCCCCAACTCAGCCTGTCCTCACAGCAGAGCTGCTGCAACCCTCTCAGCATCTTCACGGCCTCCTCTGGCCTGGCTCCAACACTTCCATGTCCTTCCTGTGCTGGGGGCTCCAGAACTGCACACAGGACTGCAGGTGGGGGCTGAGGAGAGCAGAGCAAAGAGGCAGAATCCCCTCCCTTGCCCTGCTGCCCACACTGCTCTTGCTGCAGCCCAGCACACAGTTGCTGTCTGGGCTGCACTCACACTGCAGTCTCATCTTGAGCTTTTCATCACCCCAGACCCCCAGGTCACACAGGATCAAGTTGACTGATAGGTCTTGTGAGAAGCAGCTGAGGGAACTGGGGTTGTTCAGCCTGGAGAAAAGGAGGCTGAGAGGAGACCTTCTGGTCTCTACAACTCCCTGAAAGGAGGTTGGGGCCCGGTGGGGGCTGCACTCCCAAGAAACAGTCATAAAAGGAAATAGTCTCAAGTTGCACCAGGGGAGGTTTAGGTTTAAAGTGAGGAACAATTTCTATCTCCAAAGGGTTGTCAAGCCCTGGTGTAGGCTAATCAGAGCAGTGGTGGGCTCCCTGTCCCTGGGGGGATTTCCAAGCCATGTAGATGTGGTTCTGAGGGGCATGGTTTAGTGGTGACCTGGCAGTGCTGGGGTAACTGCTGGACTTCATGATCTTAAAGGTTTCTTTCAAGAAAAAAATATTCTGTGACTCCACTTTATTTTTCCTACACCAGAGGAGTGGCACTTAGGGACATAGTTTAGTGGCAGTGGTTTAGAAATAGTAGTGAGATTGAGAGCTCAAGGTGAGTGGTTGGACTTGATCATCTCTAAAGTCTCTTCCAACCTCAACAGGTTCTGAAGTCTTCCTTTTGGCTTAGGGCATGGTGGTCTCCAAGCACTCATTGATGCAGGTCTTTGAATTCTTACAGCACATCCTGAAGTCCCAAACATTTTATCATCTTGATGAGGTTCTTAAGTATTTCAAGTAAGTGCAATTATCAGTCTAGTGTGCAGTCTAAAAGGCTCTGGTATTCTGTGCCAGACACAAGTCTTCATATGTAGGAGAAGCAAGTGAGAACATTGTCCTTAATTTTGCCTCAGAAGTGCTGTGCTGTTTCTTCCTAGGAGAGCAGGCAGCTCTGCTCAAAGGTAGTTTCTATTTTGTGATGTATTATGAGCTAAAAATGTTGTGTTTTGGCAAAGTTGGATGTTCTGGAGATATGTAGGTTTGGAAGTGATCTGAAGAGTTGGCTTCAGTGTGCTCAGTCAGAAAGGAATTACCTGATGTTGCAGATGAAGCCAAGCTGTAAGGAGAGAGAGGAACATAGTAGAGAACCATGTCTTGAAATATTTCACATGCAGGTAGTTGTGTAAAGTATTGTAGATCACACATTCCTCTGTCACCTACCCTAAGTGATCCTGCTTTGGAAGGGGGGTTGGACTGGGTGATCTACAGAGGAGCCTTCCAACCCCCACCATTCTATGATTCCATGATATTAAAATAGCTCAGGGTCATCTTCAGGATGGGTTTTAAATTGGGAGAGGGGAGATTGAAACTGGATGTTAGGAAGAAGTTGTTTGCAGTGGGGATGGTGAGACACTGGCACAGGTTGCCTAGGGAGGTGTTCAGGACCAGGTTGGACAAGGCCTTGAGTGACCTGTACTAGTGGGAGGTGTCCCTGCCTGTGGCAGGGGCTTGGAACTGGATGAGCTATGAGGTCCCTTCCAACCTAAACCATTCTATGGTTCTTGAATTACTGGGGAAAAGAATATGAAGGAAATGTCTAAATGAGAAGTTGCTGCAGGAAAAAGAAAAAAAAAAAAAACAACAAATAAACAACCTGGAAGATTTATGATGAGTTCTGTGAGAGGTGTTGTAGACCAAGTGATGTGGTTTAGACCATCTGAACATCTAGTCTTGGATAAAGGTATTAACAGTTTGGGCATCCCAGGATTTGCCTTGTAGTGGAGTGGATCAATCTTATATTCAGCATTTTGGCATCTCAAAAATCTCACCATGGTAGGGGTTTGGAAGGGACCTCTGGAGATCAAATCCAACCTCCCTCCTCAAGCAGAGGCACCCATAGCAGCTTGTCCAGCATCAGTGTCCAGCTGGGTTTGGAATCTCTAGAGAAGAAGATTTCACAACCACTCTGGGCAGCCTGCTCCAGGGCTCCAGCACCCTCACACTGAACAAACTTTTCCTCCTCTTAAGCTGGAACCTCCTGGGTTGTAGTTTGTGCCTGCTGCCCCTTTTCCTGTCCCTAGGCACCAGTGGCAAGAGTCTGGCCCCATCCTGTTGCCCCCCACAGGTCACGCAGAATCACAGCACCATGCAGGCTGGCAGAGCCCCTCAGGAGCACCAAGCCCAACCTAGAACCCTACTCTACAAGATTCACCTTAAACCATAGCCCTAAGCACCACATCCAAATGATCCTTAGACACATCCAGGGTTGGTGATTCCACCTCCCTGGGCAGCTCATTTATCTCTTTGAGCATTAAGATCCTCTCTCAGGCTACTCAACAGCCCCAGGTCTCTCAAACTTTCCTCCTCAGAAATTCTCCAGGCACCTCAGGCTTGAACAATGATCCTGGTAGGATTAGCTGGGAGATTAAGCTGTTTCCTTAGTTCTGGCATGCAAGTAAGGCTACCCTGGATGCTTTGCTCTCTGGAGATCAGGAGATTACCTTAATGCTGAACATAGGAAGCAACAGATTGGTTTTTTTTTACCTAGCAAAGAAAAGATATAATAATTGAACCCCAGAGCCATCTTGGCACCTGACCAAGACTGATGGCCTGCAGCTCCTTGTACATTCATACAAGTCTGCTTGGCTTGTGTATCAATGTATGTACTGCATCAGGGCACAGAATAAATATAGCATGTGTGAATTAAGTAATACATATTTATAGACAATCTTAAAGCTTCATAATTTCCTGCTTTCCCATCATCTATTTCCATTTTTCTTCTTTCAGTGAATGCCTGCTCTATTCTGCATTTGTCCTTGCTGTCTGCAGAGGGATTGAGCTGAGTGATCTAAACTATTCTGTGATTTAATTGTAGAACCACAGAATGGTTTAGGTTGGAAAGGACTTCAAAGCTCAGCCAGTTCCAACCGCCCTGCCATGGACAGGGACACCTCCTACTGGAACAGGTCACTCAAGGCCTCATCCAGCCTGGCCTTGAACACCTCCAGGGAGATTGTGGAGCACAAAATGTGATCTTTGATCCCATTCTGTGCTTCTGTGCTCCACAACCTCCCTGGGCAACCTGTGCCAGTGTCTCACCACTCTCACTGGAAACAACTCCTTCCTAACATCCACTTTCAATCTCCCCTCTGCCAGTTCAAACCCATTGCCCCTTGTCCTGGCATTGCAAGCCCTTGTCAATAGTCCCTCCCCAGCCTTCCTGTTGCCCCCTTCAGCTCCTGCAAGGCCACTCCAAGGTCTCTTGGAAGCCTTCTCTTCTGCAGGCTGCAGAGTCCCAAGTCTCTCAGCCTGTCCTCAGAGCAGAGCTGCTGCAGCCCTCTCAGCATCTTGGTGGCCTCCTCTGGGCTTGCTCCAACCCTTCCATGTCCTTCCTGTGCTGGGGGCTCCAGAACTGCACACAGGACTGCAGGTGGGGCTTGAGGAGAGCAGAGCAAAGGGGCAGAATCCCCTCCCTTGCCCTGCTGCCCACACTGCTCTTGCTGCAGCCCAGCACATGGTTGGCTGCTTATTCCCTCCCATGCTCATATCTTATCCCCTATGTTTGCTATGTCTCATGTATTGTCTCTGAGAAACTCTAGGACAGGCTCACAAACTAGTTTTTGGAGGAAAAGACATTTAGTACAAGTCCCCTGCAGTCAGCAGGGACATCTGCAAGTAGAGCAGGTTACTCAGAGCCCCAAACAACCTGACCTGGAATGGTTACAAGAATGGGTGATCTATCACCACTCTGGGCCACCTGCACCAGGGTTTCACCATCCTCAACATCAAAAAATTGTCTTCTCTCCAGTTTGAATCTCTCTTTTAGTTGAAACCATCANCTCAGAAATTCTCCAGGCACCTCAGGCTTGAACAATGATCCTGGTAGGATTAGCTGGGAGATTAAGCTGTTTCCTTAGTTCTGGCATGCAAGTAAGGCTACCCTGGATGCTTTGCTCTCTGGAGATCAGGAGATTACCTTAATGCTGAACATAGGAAGCAACAGATTGGTTTTTTTTTACCTAGCAAAGAAAAGATATAATAATTGAACCCCAGAGCCATCTTGGCACCTGACCAAGACTGATGGCCTGCAGCTCCTTGTACATTCATACAAGTCTGCTTGGCTTGTGTATCAATGTATGTACTGCATCAGGGCACAGAATAAATATAGCATGTGTGAATTAAGTAATACATATTTATAGACAATCTTAAAGCTTCATAATTTCCTGCTTTCCCATCATCTATTTCCATTTTTCTTCTTTCAGTGAATGCCTGCTCTATTCTGCATTTGTCCTTGCTGTCTGCAGAGGGATTGAGCTGAGTGATCTAAACTATTCTGTGATTTAATTGTAGAACCACAGAATGGTTTAGGTTGGAAAGGACTTCAAAGCTCAGCCAGTTCCAACCGCCCTGCCATGGACAGGGACACCTCCTACTGGAACAGGTCACTCAAGGCCTCATCCAGCCTGGCCTTGAACACCTCCAGGGAGATTGTGGAGCACAAAATGTGATCTTTGATCCCATTCTGTGCTTCTGTGCTCCACAACCTCCCTGGGCAACCTGTGCCAGTGTCTCACCACTCTCACTGGAAACAACTCCTTCCTAACATCCACTTTCAATCTCCCCTCTGCCAGTTCAAACCCATTGCCCCTTGTCCTGGCATTGCAAGCCCTTGTCAATAGTCCCTCCCCAGCCTTCCTGTTGCCCCCTTCAGCTCCTGCAAGGCCACTCCAAGGTCTCTTGGAAGCCTTCTCTTCTGCAGGCTGCAGAGTCCCAAGTCTCTCAGCCTGTCCTCAGAGCAGAGCTGCTGCAGCCCTCTCAGCATCTTGGTGGCCTCCTCTGGGCTTGCTCCAACCCTTCCATGTCCTTCCTGTGCTGGGGGCTCCAGAACTGCACACAGGACTGCAGGTGGGGCTTGAGGAGAGCAGAGCAAAGGGGCAGAATCCCCTCCCTTGCCCTGCTGCCCACACTGCTCTTGCTGCAGCCCAGCACATGGTTGGCTGCTTATTCCCTCCCATGCTCATATCTTATCCCCTATGTTTGCTATGTCTCATGTATTGTCTCTGAGAAACTCTAGGACAGGCTCACAAACTAGTTTTTGGAGGAAAAGACATTTAGTACAAGTCCCCTGCAGTCAGCAGGGACATCTGCAAGTAGAGCAGGTTACTCAGAGCCCCAAACAACCTGACCTGGAATGGTTACAAGAATGGGTGATCTATCACCACTCTGGGCCACCTGCACCAGGGTTTCACCATCCTCAACATCAAAAAATTGTCTTCTCTCCAGTTTGAATCTCTCTTTTAGTTGAAACCATCACCCCTTGTCCTCTCAAATTAGGCCCTGCTCGTAGTCTGTCCCCAGCTTTCTGACTGGCCTCTTGAACTTTACAGGCTCACAGGATGTCAGGGGTTGGAAGGGCCCAAAGAGCTCATCCAGTCCAACCCCCCTGCCAGAGCATGACCAGATAATCTAGCTCAGGGCACACAGGAACACATCCAGACAGGCCTTGAAAGGCTCCAGAGAAGGAGGCTCTCCCTGGAGCCTTCTTCAGGCTGCACAACCCCAACTCTCTCAGCCTGGCCTCACAGCAGAGGGCTTGCAGCCCTCCCATCACTGCTGTGGCCTCTTCTGGCCCCACTCCAACAGGTCCCTGTCTCTGCTGTGCTGAGGACTCCAGAGCTGGCCTCAGCACTGCAGGTGGGGGCTCAGCAGAGCAGAGGGGCAGAATCCTCTCCCTTCACCTGGTGCCCACACTGCTGGGCATCAACCCAGGACACAGCTGGCTCTGGGCTGGAAGCACACAGTGCCAGCTCCTGCCCAGCTTTTCACACATGAGTATCCTCACCTCTAAGCCCAGCAGAAGTACAAATCATTGCCCAACCCTTGCACAAAGCTTACTGTGCAGGCTTGACTCGGTTTTGTGAGGGGCTTTGGTGTTCTCTCTCTTCTACTCATTGTGACTTCTTCAAATGAAGAATGAAAATGAGTTGCTGAGCTTTCTGTGGCTGTAAGCTCACAGGCAGAGAAGTAAAGATTGAGACACTGGCTTGAGACCAAACCCCTCTGTGGCAGCTGTGCTGGGAGAGGTTAGGAATGGCAAGTGGGACAGTGGGCAGGGAGCTGGAGTGTGAGGAGACTGCTCCCAGATCCTTGTAGGTTAAATTTGGACACTGTTGGGGAAGGGTTTTTCTTTCAGACATTATTTGTTCATGGGGTGGGATTTTTTTTTTTTAGGATCAATATAGTTTGACTTACCAGAGGATAATCCTGCAGTCCAGTGCTCAGGTAAATTTGTTCTTTGCATCCAAATCCCTCTCCCTAATGCCAAATCACAGAGCTGTTGAGGTTGGAAGGTACCTTTTGAAATCATCAAGTCCAGAGCTCACAATGCAACTGCTACTGCTAAACCACTACCACCAAAACACATTCCTGAGCACCACATCCATAGCTCTTTTCAATTTCTCCAGGGATGATGACTCCACCACCTCCCTGGGCAGCCTGTTCCAATGCCTGAGAACCCCTTCTGTGAAGTTGTTGTTCCTAATATGCAAGCTGAAACTCCCTTGGCACAACCTGAGGCCATTTCCTTTGTGCTGTCACTTCTTGAGGGCTTGCCTGATCCCTCAGGGATCAGTCCTGGGACCAGTCTTGTTCAATATCTGTCAGTGCCATGGACAGAGGCATTGAGTGCAGCCTCAGCAAGTTTGCTGACCACACCAAGCTGTGTGGTGCTGGAGGGGGGGATGGCATCCAGAGGGACCTGGACAGGCTGGAGAGGTGGGCACAAGCCAACCTCATGAGGTTCCATAAGACCAAGTGCAAGGTCCTGCAGCTGGGTCGAGGCAATCCCAAGCACCAATCCAGGCTGGGCAGTGCCTGGCTGGAGAGCAGCCCTGAGGAGAGGGACTTGGGGGTGCTGGTGGAGGAGAAGCTTAACATGAGGCAGCAGTGTGCACTTGCAGCCCAGAGAGCAACCAGAGCCTGGGCAACAGGTGGAGGGAGGTGACTCTCCCCTTCTACTCTGCTCTGGTGAGACCTCACCTACTGTATCCAGTTCTGGACCCACTATTACAAGAGGGATGTGGAGGTGCTGGAAGGTGTCCAGAGAAGGGCCACGAGGATGCTCAGAGGGCTGGAGCTGCTCTGCTATGAGGAGAGACTAAAATAATTGGGGTTTTGCAGTCTGGAGAAGAGGAGGCTCCCAGGTGACCTTCTTGTGGCCTTCCATTATCTGAAGGGGGCTACAAAAAAAGCTGGGGAGGGACTTCTTAGGGTATCAGGGAGTGACAGGACTGGGGGGAATGGAACAAAGCTGGAAATGGGAAGATTCAGCCTGGATGTTAGGAAGAAGTTGTTCAGCATGAGGGTGGTGAGAGCCTGGAAGGGGTTGCCCANAGAGCCTGGCAGGGGTTGCCCAGGGAGGTGGTTGAGGCCCCATCCCTGGAGGTGTTTAAGGCCAGGCTGGATGAGGCTGTAGAGAGCCTGATCTAGTGTGAGGTGTCCCTGGGCATGGCAGGGGGGTTGGAACTGGCTGCTCCTTGTGGTCCCTTCCAACCCTGACTGGTTCTATGAATCTACCTCAGGAATTTCCAGCTTTCCATGTGATTAAAACCCTTAACAAATTAACTGAAGAAACAAATCCCATAATCAGGGCCATGCCTGTGTGAGCTTTTAGGCATAAAATTACTTTTGACATCTGCAGAACTATTTAGAACCACAGAAGTGTTTCAGTTGGGAAAAGCCTCTAAGACTATTGAGTCCAACTGTCAATACCACCATGGCCATCAAACCATGTCCCCAAGTGCCATGTCCACATGCTTCTTGACCACCTCCAGGGATGATGACTCCACCACCTTCCTGGGCAGCCTGTTCCAATGCCTGACTACTGTTCCAGGAGTGAACTTTTCCCCATTATCCAACCTAAACCTCTCCTGGCACAATTTCAGACCATGACATAGTGCAAGAGTTACCATTAAATCTTCCCTGCCAGCAAATGAAGTGCTGCAAGAAGATAAAGCTTCATTATGTTGGGAATTAATTAGGGTCTTTAAGGAATCCTGTATTTTAGTTGTCTGAAGCTTGAAAGGGTGACTTGAAGAATCACATCTGCTTCTTTTTTTGTTGGGTTTGGTTTGGTTTTTTTTTTTGGCGACCTCAGCTGTGCTGTCTGTCTCCTTAAATGCTGCCTCACAGCAGAAAAAGGACCTGCTTTTCATATCTGCTTCTCCTCAGCCAAGGGATGTGAAGTAACAAGTTTTGAGGGAAGTGGCCCTCAGGTCCTTTGGAGTGTCAGGGTGCATAAGTCTTCCTGGAATCTGTACCTGCAGAGCTAAAAATAGAGGAGCTTCATCTGCTGCTTCCCTTTGCATTTCCAAGGAGATGAAGGTGGAAAACAGGAGCTGACTTCTCCTCATGGATGTGTGTTCTTTATAGAGGTCTGAGCAGCTTTTAGTTCTGTTGACCAAAAAAAATGAAAATGCATGGAAAAGCCCTGAAACATCTGAGGAAAAGGATTTTTGTGTGTTTTGGAGAATTCTGTAGGGAAGGAGAATGAGATGTGAAAGGATTATTCCACTTGGGCAGGAATAATGAACTGCACCAGTACAGGTTGGGAGGTGATCTGCTGGAGAGCAGCCCTGTGGAGAAGGACCTGGGAGTGCTGGTGGAGAACATCCATGGCACAGCAATGTGCCCTGGTGAGCAAGAGGGCCAATGGGAGGGAGGTCCTCCTGCCCCTCTGCCCTGCTGAGACCTCATCCTGAGTACTGCCTTCAGTTTTGGGCTCCCCAGTTGAAGAGGGACAAGGATCTGTTGGAGAAGGTGCAAGGGAGGGCTGTGAGCCATCTCAAGCTGTAACAAAGCTGCTGAATCAAAAAAAAAAAACCAAACCCAAAACCAAAAAACAACATCCAGAACTGTTCCACCAAGACATCTTATCAAGAAAGCAGCTACAAGGATGCTGAGGGGACTGGAGCACTGCCTGATGAGGAGAGGCTGAGGGACCTGAGGCTGCTTAGTCTGGAGAAGAGAAGACTGAGAGGGGATCTAATAAATGTTTCTAAATCTCTGAAAGCTGGGGGTCAGGAGTGGGGGGACAGGCTCTGCTCACTGCTGCCTGAGATAGGACAAGGAGCA
>WBNM01041015.1:3860-18344 GCA_013399055.1 Ramphastos sulfuratus
GGTGGAGGGGGTGGCGGTTGGTGCAGTTTGGGGGGGCGGCTGTTGGAAAAGTTTGAGGTGGCTGTTGGAAAAGTTTGAGGTGGCTGTTGGAAAAGTTTGAGGTTTACTCACAGTTGGAGTCAGTGATCTTTAAGCTGTTTTCCAGCCTAAGTGGCTCTGTAAGTCTATGATTCACTTCACCAGAGACAGGACTTCCGTATGTGGATAAGGCCACCTGAAAGTTCTGGAAAAAAAAAAAAAAAAAAACATTGAAAGCTGAGTTCTTGATATTTGCCACTGAAGGGCTATTAGAAAATGAGCTTTTGGCTAATATTAACTTTAAGAGGTTGATACTTGAACCTACTCAAAAGCAGTAGAGGCTCTGGACTACAAGACAGGAAGGAGTGACAACATAAAAGCAAGGCACTAGCACACATTGCTGGCCCAAGCCCTGCCCTGTGTGACTGCAGTACTTCTGTGTAGCATTTTGTATAAAGCACCAACACACCTAAGTGCATCTAGTTAAGAATCCTGAGTTACAACCTTTAACTTCCCCTAGAACCCAAAAAAAAAAAAAAAATTGGGATCATTCCTATCTGGGAATCAATCCACTGAGGTACATCCAGAAAGTTTCTCTTACCTCCCTTACACATGGTATGGGGCACACATGTTTGACTACAACATCCATGAGAGATTTCTCCCTCCCTTCCACCCTGGCTTTCAGGAAGTCCTCCTTACAAACCTGTCCTCAGGTGTGTTTGGTTCCCATACAGGCAACAAACTGCACTGGCATTTTATGTATTCACCTCGGGGTGAAAATCCCCACTAAAAAAAAAAAAAATACAAACTAAGACTCAGATGCTGAGACTCCTCAGGTTTGAATTGCCCTAAATCATTGCCTGGGGTTGAGCTAAAACATTATCCATTATCAGCTTCCTCAGAGTATCACTTTTGTGAGTGCAGTGCATTGCTGAAGGATTTTCTGAAGTGCTGTGGTTTTTTAAAATGCTTCACAGAAGTATTGGAAATGGATTTTTTTTTAATTGAAAAAAAAAAAAAGAGACAGCAATTACTGTGAAATCCAAGGTGAACAGGAGTAACCTTGCTTTCCTAATCTGCCAGCTAATCTGGTGGTCATTGCACATCAGATCTGAGGACTCATTAGCCAACAATTAGGCCTGATGAATAAGTAGGTACCTAAAGGTAAGCAGAGAAGACTTTTAAAGCATGGTATCAGGTATCAGAGGCACCAAAGGACAATCAACAGTATGACTGCAGAGCTGAGAGAGTGATGATGTAAAGAGAAGTTATTACCTTCTTAGGACATGAGGGAGCTTTTCCTGCTAAAGCACAGTAATCTGTATAGACAGGATGGCCTAGGTCTGAACAAAGGCAAAGTAGTGCCTTGAAGCCTCAGGACATCATTTCCCTTGTTCTCAAACTCTGTACTAAGCACTTGAGGCAAGGTTGAAATGTTAATGCAGGGGGTAAAGAGGGTCTCCCTCATTCTCTGGCTTGTCTTTCAAGGGATCTTCTCCCAGATTTTCATTTGAATTCTGGGGAGGAGGTACATCAATACAGTCTTTCAAATATAAATGAGGCCACAGGCACCCACTGACTACACTCTATTTAAAACTCTCCTGTAATACTTTGGTTCAGCCAGTCTATAGGTTCCTGTACTGTACAAAACCCCTACTGAGTAATGGCAGTGCTACTGAGAGAGGTGCCAAATCAGCACTGCCAGCATCCTGCAAGTCATTGCAGATGAGCCTGCAAACTACCAGCAGTGCTCTGTTGGGTACATATAGACCTTGGCACAGGTGATACAGGTATATAGAATCACAGAATGTCAGGGGCTGGCAAGGACCTCAAAAGCTCATCTGGTCCAGCCCCCCGTGCCAGAGAAGGATCACCCAGAGCAGATCACACAGGAACACATCCAGATGGTTCTTTAATATCTCCAGAGGAGGAGATTCCACAACCTCCCTGGGCAGCCTGTTCCAGTGCTCTCTCATCCACACAGTGAAAAAATTCCTCCTCAGGTTCACATGGAAGCTCCTATGTCTCAACTTCCACTATTACCCCTTGTCCTGCCACTGGGCATCACCAAAAAGAGGCTGGCTCCATCCCCCTGGCACTCACCCCTTACACATCTACAAACACTAATGAGGTCACCCCTTAGTCTCCTCCTCTCCAAGCTAACAAGCCCAGCTCCCTCAGGCTCTCCTCATAGAGATTATGTAGGTAAGATTAAGGTAGAGATACAGAGATGATAGACATGATAGAGCCAAAGCCAGACAGAGACATATGCAGATTGATGGTGACACTGATAGTGGAGAAAGGAGAATCAGAGCAAACGGTTAAATAGATCGCTGATCTAGTGAGAAACAGCAAGGAGTCACCACCTGACAGGAGCCCTGAGATTAAAATCCTGCAGTAGTAAGCAAAGAGGTTGTGCAAGCAAATGAGGTGATCAGAGATCCAAATTAGAAGAATTAGAACATGGCTTTGAATCCAAGCTTCACGTATGAATCCCTGGTGACCAAGAAATAGACATGCCTTCTGATCCTTTCACACACACTTCAGCCCTATGCATACATACAGATGTGCTTTTCTGTATTAAAGGGTAGATTGATGCCTCATGTCCCCAGGGCTTGGTGCTGAATTACCAGGCTTGGGGCTCCAGAGTCCAGCTGGTCAAAACCAATCTTGCCACAACCATTACAGACAACACTGAGTCCTGCACTTAGGCATTGCTGGAAGCACCACTCTGATGCCTGTTGCTTTGCATTTGTGCCACTATAAAGTGAACCAGCACTAGGAGGGGGGGGGGATTCTTTCAGAATGGCTGAAATATTTTTCAGCTCTTCACAAAAATTCTTGCCATTTTCTAAGAAAGGATTTCTTGAATCACATTAATAGGAACTGTGATTTATGGAGACACATTATCAAGAAATATATGAACCAGGTGGCCATGGCTAAGCAGAGAGCTTTCTTCCTTCATGTGTATTTTGTAGCTCTACCTGGAATCCAGTGACTCCCCAGCTCCCTTGGAAATTAATATGAACAAGAGCTGAGATTTTTGGAAAATCAAAACCAACCCAGTGTCAGTTTTTGGAGTCTAGAGACAGTTTAGGCTTGCCAAAACTGAGTGTGAGTTTTCTTCCTTTGCAAGGATACTTTCTTCCCTGCTTATATGCACAGTGAAAAAGTTTGCTACTGCAGTGCTAATTGCAGGCAGTATGGGGTAAAAAGCAAAGAGCATAAATCAAACTGAGACAAACTATTATAGAGCATCCTAAACCTTCAACAATAATAAAGGACCCAAAGGCAGGATTTTAGCCTTTGCAAGAGAGATGGTTCTAGGATGAAAAGGAAGGTTTTACAAGTAGAGGATGTTTGCCATCAACATTTAAATCCCTGAAGGAGACATTTCTGTTTGCAATGTAAAATATAATGGCATTATTATAAGCTAAGCCTTTCTACAGCTCAGTAGCTGCAATAAGTTCTATTAGTCTGTTCAGAAGGAATCTGGCCTATATCACCTAAGCCACAGATGCTGGACTACTCCAATCTAGAAGTGATATATACTACTTAGCCTGCAACTGCAAATGATTATAGTTTCACACCCCTGTTTTTCTAGTAGCTAACAAGCCAGGCCTCACCAGTACCCAATGGAGAAAGACATCAGAAAATAATTGCTTCCAAAGTCACAAAATCTCCCTAGCAGCTATAGCAGGAACCATGATTAGATGAGCAATCTGTAGACAGTCAAATATGAGAGCTCATATGAAGTCCTCTACCTGTAGAGACCTCACAGATTCATTGAGCTGCAGCTGCATCAGTTAGCAAAGGTTGTGCATGCACTGTAGGCACAAAATCCTACTCTTAGCAGAAAGAGGTTAACATCTTTAACTAGAGGAAGATGCTTTTTCTCTAAAAAGGCAAAACAAAATGCAAATTCTAAAACTCACAGGAGCCTGACTCATTTACTTTTTACAGCCCCAGCTGAAAACCCCTCACATCAGAGGCTGAATTCCTCCCTGGCAACAAGAAATGGCAGCAGCAGGGGTAGGGGCAGGAGCGTTGTGAGAGGAATCCTGCTCACTGCCAAAGGTCACCCAGAGCAAAACCTCATGGAAACTGTTTTATTGGTTCTTCAAGCAACACCAGTGCATGGCCCTGCTGTGCATGGACTTCTTGTCTCTGGAAGCAGTTGGATAGATTGCAGGGTGAGTAGTCAGAGCCATCATCCTCAAGGCTACGCACAGAAGGGAATATGGTGCTCTTGACCCACCTCTAGTGCTTGCCTATGTGAGTTTTGGAGAGATGCTGTTACAGATGCATTCAGTGTTACCTGCTGGCTCTTGGTTCAGCTCTCTGCTACAGCAGCATAGGAGGGAACCTAATACTCTCTGGATGCTTGAACCAGCTGCTGCCAAGTTCACAGTCCCTTTGTCACTAAGGCTGTATCTCCCAAGATAAAACTTTTCCCTTAGCTTTCCTGTCTCCTGGTGCCAGTGTGAGCTGAATCCCAAGCAGCTTGCAAGGCGTTTAAGCACTCCAGTTCCTCATATGGGAGGAATTTTCTCTGAGCATACTTATGAGTCTTTTTGTCACATTCTAAATACAAGCAGTTTACTAAATTCTAATTACACAGTCCTTTGGCAAATGCACTATAAAAATAACTGGGAGGTATGTACTGCCAAATTTATTTATGGAAGTATCAAAAGGTTATCATTTCTGTTTAGCAAACCACATATGTGCCTGGCAGACAGCAAAGCAGAGTGTGTATACTGGGTGGTTTCTCAGATATGTCCTGTGTCTGAAGAGGCTGCCTGTTCTCACAGGATCATGTACTGCTGCCATTTCTCAGTCTCATTGATTTAGGAGGACTCATCACTTGCCTTTTTAAAGTGCTGGCAAATAATTCCCAGCAACGTGCACTGCCACTCCGCTGCTTCTCCTCCTGATCAATTTAATTTTAATCTTTTTTTTTTTCAGTTTTACTAGGGGAAGAGGAAAAAAAAAAAAAAAAAGTCTTCCAGTTGTCTTCCATACTCATGTGAAAATCACAGTTAACTCATTTTGAAGTTTGGTCTCATTTTCTTATACCTTCCCATACTTATGCATCTCTGATCTTCATGTACCTCCATGGGCACTGTGTTTATACCACTGAGGGTACTTAGTGGCTTGCCAATTAAAGTGCCAGCATCCCTGAACTCTTTCAGGCAACACACAGGGTAGAGATTTGCTCAAACTCTTTTCCAAAACCTTCTTCTGTTTTTTTTTCCCCAAATGGAGAAAATCCACTGGGGCTTGATTGTTTTGGGTGGCACAGGATACCACAGGGAGATGTTTGTTTGTTTGAGACAAAGCGAAATAACCACCTCCATGCCCAGACTTGGACTTCTCTCATACCCTGCCCTTGGGTCGTTAACACTTACCACCCCAAAATGACACTTTCTTTCTTTTTCTTCATCCTTTTCTATGGCCTGCCCCTCTTTTCCACTGCTTTCATTATCACATCCCTCTCATCATTTTGTTTTCCCTTAAAGAATAAGTCTGTAAGATAAAGATAGAGACTTTGCCAAGTGGGGAACCAAAACTTTCACCTAACCACAGACTGGAAATATGACTTAATTTCTCTGTTTATTAACACTGGGGTCTCTCTTAGTATTTTTCAGTGGCCATTATATAATTCTCTGATTTTATGTGTGATGGCTGAAGCAGCCCAGTACCTCTGTGATCATTCAAACAGTTTAGATTTTGCTGTTGTTGTTGTTAAACTAGACAGTTTTAAAAGGTTTCTTTTACTTCTTATTTGAATTCTATTTTCCAACCAAGCTTCCTAAAGAGATCCTTGCCAGGAGGTTATGCAATTCCCCTATGACTCAATATGTATTCCTCCCTCTTTCCAGCCTACCTTGTAAGCTGTTTTGACAAGGACTCCAGATACTCCAAAGGGTCCATCACCAATCTATCAGTTCTTTTGAATCATCCTTAATATTGCTCATTCTTGCACTTTTCAGATGACACAAACTTTGCTTGTTTTTCATACCTCTGCCATGCATCATCTCTCCTCTCCTGGCCCAACGTCCCAAATTCTGTAACCAAACAGATCAACTGACAGAGTTTGCCTGCTTTGCAAGGAGGAGATATTGACAGCAGTCAAATTTTAATCTCACTGGAAACTTGAAACAGTACTTACAGAGTAGAAGCCCTACAGGGCAGGAACATGGGCTGGGAGATGGGTGACATGAGCTTAGAGGGTTTAGCTTATTTTAATGACAGTAGACCAAAATGTGATGGTGAATACTTGCTAAGGCTCTCTTCATTCTGACCATTCTGCCCCTTTCAACCCTGTGCTAAAGATGCATTTTTCTTTAAGAGCACACTCATGGCACTACATACAATGTCTTCCAAGTTCAGCCTTTGGCATTTTAATACAGCCTTTTTAAAAATGAAATATTCTAGAAGCAATCTGTGAAACATACATCAGGACAGTCCAACCTAGGAGTAAATGCATGTGATTCCTTGTGTGCTTCATGCTCAGGAAGATAGAATTACTCTGAGGAGTGACTGAAGAATATGGTAGAGGAGGGAAATGTATTGTCCCAGTTATCAAACTCATCTAAGCTGTCTCTTCAAGGAATGAATAAAGAATGTATGATTCAATGCTGTGTCTGAGTTTTGATTCCAATTTCCTCCAGAACGTTTTCTTTTCCTTCCCCCACTGCTACCCAACTTTTCCTGGCATATACCTCCCCTGCCTAAAAGGTTCTTAGCCATCAACCTGATTGTCACTGAAAAGAGAAAAGACTGCAGGAGGAAGCTGTTAATTACTCTTTTAACAGCACCAGCTTGTTCTGGTAAAAACATCAGGTTTTTTAATCCCACTGAAAATTGCAAGTTCTTGCAAAGGAGGTGGCAAGGAGGGACCACGTTCAGAATGGGCTGGTAATGCTAGGACAGAGAGAAAAATGAGATAGGACACTTTATCTGACTTTTCAGTGTTCTGTAGGTTCTAAATGGGTGTAAAAGAAACCCAGAGTCATAGAGAGCTGACTCTGTGGGAGGTCTGAGTGAGCCAGCCCATAGCAGAAGGCAGAAGCCTCTCAGGAAATGTGCCACTCCATCTGCATTAACTCTTACCTCTCTCAAATGATTGCTATTAAACTCTCCAGGTCTGGTCACAGATAAAATGTACTTCCAAAAAGGTTGTCTTGTCCAGGACCATTCCAGCAATGGCAGTGCAAGCTGTTGAAGGCCTTTGTGCATACAATGGAGCTTCTGTGAGAATTAAATGGCATAACACTGATGGCATTTTAAAGTGTCATTTAGCATCAGAGTAAAGGTTTACACAGCATACATAATATATAGCTCTGGTTGCTAAATGTCTGCTGCCAGTGCTTCCTGATGTCAACAATGGCTGCCATTGTTTGGTTAACTTAAAATCTTTAAGAATATAGCTGTGAAATTCTTTTCTCCAATGCAAATTGAGCAGCCCCAGTAAATATGCTGACCTTTTACTGCCATATGAAATTCCCTTTAGGATTAGGAGAAGCTGAAGAACTTTGTTAGCACAGCATTCCGTGCTGCCCAGAGCTGGGGAAGTAGAAGGAGCTTTTAAAGTACTTAGCCTGGAATTATTTGGTTCCTACTAAAGTCAACCTCTCATTCACATTTATGGACAGAGCAGAAATTACTCAGCAGCACAAACTCAAGTCACAGCACAGTCAAAGAAAACCTCTAAGAAACTGCTCAGTGCTGGCAGGGCTGGTGAAGAGGCCAGTGAGCCTCAGTGCTGTTCACACACACATCCAGGCTTCCAGCAGCACTTTGCTCTGGTGGGATAATGCTGTTCTCACCTCACATCACTGCAAGTATTATTTATCCCATTGTACTTCCACAGACATAGGCAGTAATATGGTTCAAAGAGCACACTACATCATCTACTACTGTGTCTAGTTGCATTTACACTGTTCATTGTAAATGAACAACATCACTCAGTACACACTCTCTAAAAGCAGGCATTTACCACTTAGGATTCTGGCTTGGGGGGGCCAGTTTCCAGTGCTCACCCTTTTGTATATTCCCTTTTTTCTCTGAAACAAAGTTCTGTACATCCAAATTTAGATGTGTTTGCTACTGATGGAAGTAACAATAACAGTGCTAAGCAATAACACATTCTTTCTTCCACATTCAGTCACATCTAAGTCACCAAAAAATCATCATTCAAAGTCAATTTTGCACTTATTATATACTTGGAACTTAAAATATTTGTGAGCTTGTGTCAACTGAAGTCCTAGTGGAAGCTGCTTTTTGACTAACTTCAACAAACTTGGTTTGCTTTCAGAGTGCTTAGAGGGTGAACATCAATTCTTTGCCCAGCATTGTGAGTGTGTGAATCTCCTCAGCTTGTCTTGGTATTAGCATTAAAATCCTCAGGTTCTGAAGAGGAGGGTTATGACAGAGTGGAATAAAGTTATTAAACAAGTTCTTGCCTCACCAGCAACATATTTTGCTCATATATTTAAACAGATGTTGTTGAGTTTGCTGTCTAGAGGACCTTAAAAAGTTTCCTAGGCTCAGGACTAGAATCATTTGCCAAAAGTGAGGTCTCTGCTGGAGAAATTGTTTTGGCATTTTACAGTAGAGAAAGAGCTTCTTTCTAGAGCAGCTCCTTAACTGGCATATGGATTTCTATAAAAGGGAAACATTTCCTGAACTTTCACAGGATCTACTGCACCCTTAACAGTCAAGGAAGCAGATGGGCAATAAAAGAAAGAAAATCATATATTCCTATTTTTTTTTCTTTCCTTTAAATATGTATATATACATACAAGGAAGGCAGCCTACAGCTTTGGTGATAACGTAAGACTTATTGCTTAAAACTGAAACAAGAAAGGTAAGTCAGTGGTTTTGGAGAGGAGAGAGTTGGCCAGTCTTAGAAAAGACCAGCTCTTCTCAAGTGCCTTCCAGCAGTTCTGCCCATCAATAGCAAGGGGGAAAGACAAACAGAGCAAGTGTCCTGTAGGACAACCACTCTTCTGGCTTACATTACCCCTGTAACTTTTCACTCTGAAAGCCATCTGTTTGAATCTTGCCTTGCTTAACAGGACTGATTTCAGTCTAGAGCCACCTGAGGGTGTTTACAGGAGCACATGTAATTAACAGGCAGTGCATCTGGCTGATAGAGTTCACAGCTGACAGATATGCATCATCCAAAACTATTACCTGGTTTCCTAGCTGGTGAGAGCATTTCATGGCCATGGGATAAAGCACATTAATCTATTCAGCTTGATTTGCACTCCTTATCTGAAAGATAAGTCGTGTGGGCAGGTGTCACTCTTCTGAACACAGGGACCTCATCACATTACACAGCCTGCACAGCAACCTTCCAGAGGAGCTTCCCTTGCTAGAGAGGCAAAGGCAGCAGGAGTTACTCAGCTACTAAGCCAATACTACATTAAAATATCAAACCTTTCTTTGTTTCTTTGAAAATATTTTTTATAATTATTGCTTTAGGAACAGAATTGCCTCTAACATGGCCTTCTATTTGCAATAATCTTGGAGTCACAGAATCATAGAATCAACCTCCAAGCTCACCCAGCCCAACCTAGCACCCAGCCCTAGCCAATCAACCAGACCATGGCACTAAGTGCCCCAGCCAGGCTTTGCTTGAACACCTCCAGGCATGGGCACTCCACCACCTCCCTGGGCAGCCCATTCCAATGCCAATCACTCTCTCTGGCAACAACTTCCTCCTAACATCCAGCCTAGACCACCCCTGGCACAGCTTGAGGCTGTGTCCCCTTGTTCTGTCCCTGGGTGCCTGGCAGCAGAGCCCAACCCCAGCTGGCCACAACCTCCCTTCAGGTAGCTGCAGAGAGCAATGAGGTCTGCCCTGAGCCTCCTCTTCTGCAGGCTGCACACCCCCAGCTCCCTCAGCCTCTCCTCACAGGGCTGTGCTCCAGGCCCCTCCCCAGCCTTGCTGCCCTTCTCTGGACACCTTCCAGCACCTCGATATCTCTCTTGAATGGAGGGGCCCAGAACTGGACACGGCACTCAAGGTGTGGCCTGAGCAGTGCTGAGCACAGGGGCAGAAGAACCTCCCTGCTCCTACTGGCCACACTGCTCCTGAGCCAGGTGTTAGAGTTTTTTCAGTGTTATGTTAAAAAAAAAAAAAAAAAAAAAAAAAAATTTTCATTTGTTTAAGGCTTTTGGGGTGAATTATTTCCTGCTTCAGAATTAGCCTAGCAAAATAGAACCTGACTTCTGCCTGCCTTGACAGTTTTGCTAAGTTAAGGGCTCACAGGTAGCTGGATCTCCTTATGCTTCCCTTCAGGAACAGAACCAATCCTTCATAAAGCACTGAGGCTTTTGCCAGTGGGGATCATGATCAGTTAAAAGCTCATATATTAAATCTCCTGCCTTTGGAAGTAGCTATATCTTTGTTGCTATGGCCATGTTGTTGTCTCCTCAGTGTGTGTTTAGATATTGTCTTGCTTTGGTGAAGGGAGTAGCACCACAGAGAAGGAGAGGCTGAGAAATGGGTACCAGAAACAGGTCATCAGCCATAGCAGACCCTTAGTGTTTGTGTAGCTGTCTCTGAACTGCCTTAGCCATTAGTGTGTGGTTTTATTCGAGTCACCTGTGGCACATATGGAGCATATTCAGCAGATGAGCTTGCAGCAGTAAGACAGAGAAAAGGCATTTAGAAAGAACAATTCCTATGAAACTGTGCAGATTGATGTGATTTCAATCTTCCTCATTTTGGCAGCCTTGTGTCCACTTTCTTCTGTCACCAACAGGACAAACCAGCCTGTCCTTAAGGATCCCTCACACACCTGAAGGGCCCAAAACCTTGATCATTTAGGATCTTTTCAGATTGATGAACAAGCTAGAGAGGTGCCTCGTTGCTGAAGAAAAGTGGTAAAGAAAGATCACCTAACCTTCAAAGAGCTGCCTCAGAACCAGCTTGCATTTATCTTTATGTGTTTTGTTACCCCCTGGCTGCTGTTAGCTATCAGTGCCAGCTGCAGCACTGCAGGCACAGAGAGCAGCAGATGTGGTTCTCATAGCACTCAGCCTAGGACCTTGCTGTTTACTCTGATAGAACTGCCATAATTTGAAACTAGATACTTAAAGAGAATCATAACCAATACAATAAACACTTCTATCATCTGGACACAAACTGCCTTCTAAGCTGAATGAAGTGTGATAAGTCCTACAGAACCTGCTCATTCCTTCTGTTTAAAGAACAAGTAATACACAGTGACAGATACAGCAGAGGTAACCCAAGGAGGGCAGACAATGACAAGACATTGATAATTTTTATGCTGATGGGAAGAGAGAACTACTGAAGCAACTTTTTAATTATATCCCCAGGTTCTCATATGCAGATCTAAATGTCCTTGAGCCCAGACCAACTTCCAACAGTAAGACTGCAAGGGAAATCTCCAATCAAAATATGACTTCACACCCCAAGGGAAGTTACAGGATAGACTAATGAAGCTGATGCAGTCTTATTGGTCTCGACAATCTCTTGAAACAGCACCATTCAAACCAGAAGACAAAATATTCACTACCCATGAGAAAGCCTAATTAAGTGGGAGAATGAGGTGGCAGGGCAGAAAGGACACCTGCTGTGGGGAAATCTCTCTCTGCTGGGGTTGGATAAGTGCCAAAGCCCTACTCTGTATCAGCAGGTGCACAAGGCCTCTCCAAAACCAGGATGCTGCATCCTCACCAGACACACAGATGCCAGAGGATGCTGCCATGCACACATTCAGAGTTTTGCTACTGCAGGATGCAGATAGGCACAGCCATTAACAGGGCTGCTCCAAGCTGGCAAAGTGCTTTTCTAGCAGCACTTGTCTCTCTTCTGAGCTGCTCCAGCAGACCATAACCTGGTTTCTCTACATTGTCAGTGCTCCTTCCCTGTTTCCTCAGGGAAGTCAAGTTTCCATAGGGAACCCAGCTACAGGATGCTGATTCTTCCGGAGGTCTAACACCAGACCTCCTCGAGCAGGAAAGCAGTGTAGTGAGTCCAGTGGGAAGAAGCAGATGGAGAGGGAACTGACATGCTTTCCAAAACCACTTAAATATAAATGCTGCTTTGCTGTGCCTCTGTAAGGACCATATAAAATCAAGGAATATTTAGATTAAAAGTGGGGTCATGATGGAGGATTCTCAGATAAAAAAGTGATGCAAAAAAACCCCCAAACCTCCTTTGTTAGCATAAACAGAAACTTGATAAAGGCTGAGGGAAATCTGCATCTCCCTCCTGAGAACTAACAACACTGCTGACAATGGTGTCCCCAGGCTCAGCTAGAGAGGTAAAAATAAATTTTATGGTGCTGATATTCACTCCTGAGTATGACTTTTGGTTTCTACCATGGCAGTAGGACAGGCTTCCAGCAGAGCTGTCCTGGATTCAGCCAAGGACTGTTCCTGGATGAGAGCAATGCCTTCAGGTACTACCTTTCCATCACACAAACCATTTGTTTGCAGGTACACTGAAGCAAATAGCCTGCTTGGATGCAGTACTCCAATGGTTTCCCTAAAGACCCTTGCAGCAATCAAGTGAGCTACATTTCCTGCATCTGGCAACTTTTCACAGCCAAACTAGTGATTCTCATGCCTGCACAGCATCAGCCTTTGTTGCCTCTTTCAAGATATCCAAGATGCAAAACCTGTCTGGTGCATCTGCAAAGCTCCACACTGGAGGAGGCACTCAAAGCAAAGCTCCTTCTAATTCCAAAATTTATTGGTCTCTATGTTTTTTGTGCTAGGAATAAAAAAGCCCTTCCAGTTTAGCCACCTATATATCAGTATAGAAACAGTGAAAAGGCTTTTTGTTATCTCTCTCAGCTGCATTGAACAAATTTTTAACTGACTGTTCTGTGGCACAAGGAGAGGAAGGGGGAAGGGAGTCCCCCCCAGCTGTTAGCAGCACTCCTGGAGCAGCCAAGGGCTCACATACAGCTGCTGCAGACTGGCAGTGTTGGACAGAGGGCAGTGAGAGAGTCCCACGAGCAGGTCTAGCTCCCAACTGTCCCTGATTTTTTTTTTTCAATCAACAACCTCTATTCTTTGTCCTCTGTCTGGGGGTTTCCCTTCAGTAATTATGCAGCTTGGGAAAGACTGAAAAAAAAAAAAAGCAAGCCTGTTTTAAAAGCAACAGCTGAGTTCTTTTGCACATCTTGCAGCTCCTTCCCTCATTCTTATTCAGAGTCCACTGCTCATATCTTTGCATTTTTAACCTACAGAGCTGCCTTTTTTTTTTTTTTGACAGAGTTTTGTTTTTTCACCCTGTTGCTTCTGTGTATTTTAACTTCATCTCCCAATTTCCTGCTGTGATATGCATTTGAGAAGGTTTGGAGGTAATCAGGTCTTTAAAAACTGAGCAATGAATGGCAGAGCATATTGACTTCTCCAGATTTACATTTCCCTCAGCACTCACAGGAGACTAATTGATTTGTGGATGTTGTGAGCTTGCTTCCTAAATAAATAAATAACTAAAGATTGTGTACGCAGCCCAATTACACTCAGGGTAGTTAAGAATCACAATTTGGAGCTAGAAATAACAACAGAATTCATGACAGAAAACAATCACCTTTTTTGGTCTGCTTCATTTCTAAAGGAGGTCAGAGTCAACATGTCCACTGAGTTCAAGAGGAAGACTTCTCTGCCTTTATTGTCAAGTAAACACAGCTAAAATACATAAACCAGACATATGCAGACAAAATACATGGACTGCTTCTAAGGCCAAATTTGGTAAGCCACCACAATGAGCTCCCTGTTTCTAACAGAGGGCAGAAGTTGTCCCTACAAGACATTTTCTTTTAGTTAGCATTTCAGGAAGCTCTACTGAGCTTGCCAGGACCTGCTGCTTTGTGTTGTGTACACAGAGCATCTCACGCCCTGGGCCTACTGCTCCACATCTATGACACTGCTGCAACGCAAACCCAAACAAAGCAAAGAGAACTCCAGCACACCACCAAACCCTTTCACTGAGCATCTTTCTCCAGAACACTGCTGTGTTTTTATGTGAGACCAAAGCAAGGACAGCTTTCTAAAAGCTTAACTTTAAAGTATTTTAGAGTACTGCACACAAGTAGTGGCATTAAGCCTGAAATTTAAAAAACTACCATTAAAAAATAAAAAGGAAGAATAAAACAAACATACCTTAAAAAAAATTAAAAAGCCATTTCAATCAACTGAAAAAAAAAAAACCCACACAAAACCTACCAACCAAACACCCACAAAACAAAAACAACCTCCACAACAACAAAATGTATAAAAAAGAACCAAACAAAAACCCCTATAAACAACAAAAGAAAGATTAAAAAGAAAAAAAACAATACTGAGCTGGATTTCAGTTTAGTTGGCAAAACATTCAGGCTTTTTAGAAGCCTGCAGAGAAGCAAAAGCTTGAATGTTTTCTCCAAGCAAAACAGGAAGAACCTACTGTTGCTAGAAGACAGAATCACAGAA
>WBNM01041019.1:0-13724 GCA_013399055.1 Ramphastos sulfuratus
ACCCGATCCAACACTTCCATGTCTATGTCCTTCATGTGCTTTACTGAAATCAAGATGGCTTGGATCTGTTGTTCAGTAACCAGGATATGGCCCTTGTATATCATTATATCCTCCTATGCACTTTAATCCTAAATTTATTAACAGTTTGTTTTCATTACAATGTGAAATGCAAAAAATAAAATGTTGTCGGTGTTTACTGAAGTAAAACTTGAGTCACAGAAAATTTTATTATGGGACAACTGAGGTACATACTTTGGAATCACAGAATGTTTTGGGTTGAAAGAGAGCTTCAAGATGATCTAGTTCCAGCCCCTGTTACGCAGACAGGGACTCCTTCAGGCTTCTCAAAGCCTCGTCCATCCTGGTTCTTGAGCACTTAAAGGGAATGGATGCCGTACTCCAGGTGGAGTCTTACAAGAGGAGAGTAGAGCAGGAAGAATTGCCTCCTTGACCTGCTGGCCATGCCTCTTTTGATGCAGCTCAGAATGTGACTGGCTTTGTGGGCTTCAAGTGCACGTTGCTGGCTCATGTTGCCAGCTCATACTCAGTTTTGCATCTATCACTTGCTCTCAATTCACTCATCACCCAGCCTGTATTTGTACTTGGGATTGCCACAACCTTAGGTGCAGGACCTTATACTTGGAATTGTTGATCCTCATGTGGCTTGCACATGCCCACCTCTCTGCCTTTCAAGGTATCTCTGTATGGCATCACTTCATTCCAGAGTAAGAGCTGTAAGCAGTTTTTCTCCTTTAGCCTATCTAGGCCAAGCACAGTCTCATATTGTGTCTCTAAGTATTAGTGTCACTCCTTTTGCAACTGGGTCTGTCAGAACTCAAATATATGTGAGTGTTGAGTGTCTTTAGGCAAGTGAAGAATGTAGTGTGCCAGGTGCAGCATGAGGTTGTCCCCATAGGGAGGGAGGATGCTCTCTCTGTAGAGAAACTTCAAGTAAAAGTGCTGCAATGAAGTCCAGTGCCAGTTTTATGCATAACTGGTGCCCCTTTTCCTGATGCACCCTGATTGTACAGAAATTCATTCATTGCTTGGTGATACTTTCTGTATCCCATATCTGAGTTTTCTCCATCTTTTTCTGCAGTGTTCCTGTGTCACCTGCTTTCTTACTATCTGAGCAGGCCAGGCTCTTCTCGGTGATGCCCGATAACCGGACAAGGGGCAATGGGTGGAAGTTGAGGCATAGGAAGTTTTGTGTAAATGTGAGGAGGAATGTTTTCACTGTGAGAGTGATGGAACACTGGAACAGACTGCCCAGAGGGGTTGTGGAGTCTCCATGTCTGGAGATATTCAAAACCTGCCTGGACATGTTCCTAGGTGATCTTGTATAGGTGATCCTGTGTGACATAGGACAGATTGAAGTGAATGATGGCAATACAAGGGATGAAGCTGCAATTACAATTGGGAGTGGCACCTTTCAGCAACTCTTCTTCATAGACTGAAGACTCACTATTACACGTATAATTCTGCAACATAAAAATCACAGATTTTGGTGTGAAATCTATAACCTTCAGAGTTAGAGTATTTTTTCCTCATGCATGTTTTCCTCAAACTGGAAAGGATTACACCTTCAGCTTTCCTGTAAGTCCTGCTTTTATAGTACTGCATTTTCACTAACTGAATGTGACCTATTTTTAGTCAATTAAAAAATATTTATTCAAGCAGACTGTCTTATGTTATATTTGAAAAAGTAGTCTTTTGAACAAGAGTGAGTAATATTTGTATGCTTTGATAAATGGTTGGACTTTTTTTTCCAGCATGGTAGTTTTTTTCCACTTTTCGAAGTTCTTACTTTATTCACAGTTTATTACACTGGAGGAGGTCTTGCTGCAGCATATTTACATTTGGCTCATTTCCCAAAAACACTGTGGAATGAGTAAGAATGCAAATTGTAGAAGATGGTTTTGTTTCACACAAAGTTAACATTTCATTATAATTTTTAGCATTTAAATAGAATAAAGGAGTGGTATGCTTGAATTAGCTCAGAGCAGCTTTTACGCTGCAGCAGTGTTCCATGCAGGTCTACGAAGAAGAGTTGCATCATGTACAGAACAACATGAGTGCTGAAGAGAACAGACTAGTAATGGTGATTTTTATTTATTTTTTAATAGTTTGGTCTCCAGTCTGTCTTGTTTTGTTTTCTAGACATTCAAGAAATTGAGCTTTCAAAACCGAAGTAAATGGGAAAATCTGCACTGTTTCTCCTCAGTAACTGACTTTATGGAAATGTTAAAATGCGCCTCATTATCTGCACAAAGTCTCATTTTGGCATGAAATGGGAATCTGTATAATCACTTACTCTAGAGAATTTCTTTGGGTTAGAAAATGTGGACACTTTTAAAAAGAAAATATTTTCTTATAAATGAACTCTATTTTATTTGGAATTAAATAAATTCAATATTTACCATATTTTAAGCCATGTAATGAACCTAAAGGTGCAACAGTCCATGGGACGCGATGAAATCCATCTGTGGATGTTACAAAATCCATTTGTAGCATTGCCCTGAGGGAATGCTGCAAAGCCACTTTCAATCATATTTGAAAATCTGTGGTGGTCTGGTGAAGTTCCCACTGACAGGAAAAGGGGAAACATAATCCCTGTTTTCAAAAAGGGAGATGAGGAAGGGACTACAGACCTGCCACTCTCACTTGAGTACTCATCAAGATAATGGAGCAGATCCTTATGAAGACCCTGCTAGGTTCCGTGGAAAGCAAGAGGGTTGGTGGGTGGCAACCAGCGTGGCTTCACCAAGGGCAAATCCTACCTGACAAAATTTGGTGGCTTTTTATGATGGGGTCACAGCATTGGTGGGTAAGGAAAGAGCAACCGACATCATCTTCCTGGACTTGTGCAAAGCTTTCAACACTGTCTTGCACAACATTCTGGTCTCTAAATTGTCAGAAGAAATCTATTTGATGGATAGCCCACTCAGCAGATAGGGAATCTTCTAGATGGCCACTATTAAAGAGTTGTGATTGGTTCAATTTTCAGATGGAGACCTGTGGTACATGGAGTCCCTCAGGGATCAGTACTGGGCCAGGTGCTGTTTTAACATCTTTGTCGACAGTTGGATTGAGTGCAACCTCAGCAAGTTTGCCAGTAAGACCAAACTGTGGTGTGGTCAACACACTGGAGGGAAGGGATGCCATCCAGAGGGACCTTGACAGGCTGGAGAGGTCGGCCCATGCCAACCTCATGAAGTTCAAAAAGGCCAGGTTCAAGGTCCTGCGCTCGGGTTGAGACAATCCCAAGCACAAATACAGGCTGGGTGGTGATTGGATTGAGAGCAGCTCTGCAGAGGAGGACTTGAGGTTGCAGGCACTTGACAGGAGTTGGCCATGTGTGCTGGCAGCCCAGAAAGCCAAATGGCATTCTATGTTGCATCAGAAGATATGTGTGGTGGCAGTCAAGGGAGGTGATTCTGCCCCNCAGGCATTTGACAGTGACACATTGGTGAATATCCATGAGTTACTCAAAGGAAGTGTACATCAGAATACTAAAATAACAGCTGAACTTTGTGTTCATTAATGTAATCTAGTGATTACACAATTTAACTTAGACTGGCAAGGTCTTCTGTTTCTTAAGGAAAAGCCTCAAACCTTGAGGTTCAGTGAAGCTGCTCTATTTGTACAGCAGTATTATTTTTGGTAAAATTTTATGCACTGACATCTCGGATGAGAAGTTTGCTTTCCGGTGATGTTTTCATGTGCTAGGTGGCTATACCAGTACATCTGGAGAATAAAAACAATTAGTAAGCAGATCTCAAGGGTTGGGTAAAAAGCTTCCAGTCAAGTCTATAATAAGGACTGTGACCAGGCATGTTGTGATGTTTCAGGCTACTCTCTAGTATCCTGTGCTGTCTCCTTCATACCAGTGCAGTCACTATGAATAGTCTTTGTTACCTCCCTCTTTCACACATGTGGTATCTGTAGAGCTCAAAGTGAGTCCTGATGTTTTACAGTATATTTGTCTAGTTGGGAGAAAAGGAGGCTGAGAAGCAACCTCATTGCTCTCTACAACTTTGTTCCTTGAGGAGGCCAAGTGATCAGGGAAGTGCTGATCTCTTTTACCTGGGACCCAGTTACAGGATGTGTAGGAATTGATCAAATGGGACATGAGGAAGAATTTCTTTACTGAGAGGGTGGTCAAACACTGGAACAGGCTTCCTGGAGAGGTGTTAGTGTTAGTGTTTATGTTCCTGTTAGTGTTTAAAGAGGCATTTGGATAATGTCCTTAATAATATAGTCTGCCTCCTGGTCAGCCCTGAACTGTGAGGCAGTTGGGCTAGATAATCATTGTAGGTTCCTTCCAACTGAAAATTTTGTTTTCTTTTTCCCTCTCCTCCCTCATCAGTGAGCTGCCTGGACCATCTTCCCATATGCATATTCTGGCAAAGTGGTCATTTACTTACCCTGTATTTTTATATGATCAAATGGCCATTTTAGTTTTAGAAATTTATGAATGCATAACGTTGTCACTAGATCATACGGAAATACTAGCAAGTTACATTTCTTTGCATGGCTTTGGGTCTGGCTGTGCAAGCTACACTGCCTTTCAGCAAAATTGCTCTTTTGTATGTTTTTCCTGACTTTTCTAGGAGCAGAGGAAATAAGAATTATGAACAACATCCAGCATGTAATAGAAGCAATCCCTGCAACAAATAGACAACCTGAAGTACAGTCACTTTTTTGTATTAAAAGGAACGAGATAAGATACAGAAAAATATGGATCCATCCACCTCACTAAAATCTGACCCCCTGCTATACTGCAGGCTTGCAAATTAACTTAGTTGATTCAAGATCTTGTACAAATATATGCATTTACGTTAAGACTCCTGTATATACAAAATTCTTTCTGTCAGATTAGTGTTCCAGTTCTGGCTGCATGAACTAAATAACTGTCTAAAAAGTGTTCTTGATGATATTGTCTGGAATAAAGGTAACAGCAAAGGAACTAACTAGGTGGTTTTTGGAGGCATCAGTATGTGTGTATATTGGCCTCCATGAGTACTATGCTGCTTTTTGTTTCAGTCTTCTTAATATTCAACCAATAATTGCAGTTGTATAGGCAGTAAATAAACAAAGACAGTGTATTTTCACAGTGAATAGTAAAGAGTTTTGCAGTTTATCTTGTCAGGAAAATTCCATTCACATGTCCATATAGAAATGGTATTAGTTTGTTGAAGTTCTACTTAAATTTAACATACTGCAAAGACTGCTGTATTTTCATCTGATCAAGAAGTAGAGGCCAGAGTGGTGTGGTAGAGGTAGGTGTGATACGGATCTGAAGCAAAACTTTTGTTAGTGTCATTGGACCTTGTATGTCTGAGGATTTGAAGCTGAGTTGTGGATGCACCAAAGAGAGATTAACCTCCTAAGGGAAAACATGAATACCATTTCTGTTAATTAACAAAGAAATACTTGAGCAGAAAGTAAACTTATTTTATACATTTATATCTTTGTGTACATACACAGATACTCATAAACAGCACATATAAAAGCTGCAGAGTTGGCCGCTAGAAAGAAATAGCTGCTTTGCTTGGAAGAGGTGAATTGAATTTTTATGGTTACATCCCATGATACATTCAGCTGAAATATGAGCTGTCAGGGAGCTAGATGTGTGCAAATATAACTTTGGTTTCCCTATGGATAGTTCATATTATTTACATTTGTACAAACTACCTTCCATTTAGAATAAGCTAATGCAGAAATAACTGCACAGTCCTGTCCTGCCTGCTCTAAGGCTGATGTCACTTTTGTTGTTGCCCTTTACTGGATGTTCCATGAATTTTGGAAGTCATGTCAGACCAACAATATAACTTTAAGAATTAGATTTTTAAACCTTACAGTTATTTCCAAGCTCTTTTTATTGTTGCCATTGCTGTAATTTGACCTGTGCTCAGTACCCATCTGTTTCTCTCTAGGAAGAACTTAGTATAAAATAAAGTTTGAGAGTGCCTGGCTGAGAAAGCCATGACAAATGTCACTTTGCTAAAAATGCAGTTTAAATTTGATTCTTTTTCGCTTGCAAGTGATGAAGGTGGTTTAGATGTTTGATTAAACAAAATGTTTGAATGTTTTGTAAATATTTTTGGTTTTCAGGAGCATAAGTAAATAATGGAAAACCAAAGAAACAAACCCACCAAAAATACCCCAAAAAAACCCACCCCACCCTGTCACAAATCTAATTAATTTCTCATTGTAATATACTGTTATATTTTGTAAAAGTAACTGGTTTTATAAATTTGAAAGGAGCACAAGTCTAATAATGAAAAATAATGAAAGCATTCAAATGTGACAGCCAACGAAAACCTTCTAGGAGAAGGTTTAAATAATTGTTCAGGGAGATTCGTAACACTAAGTTGGACATAGTAAACAGTATGCCGAGGTGAGCTGTGCATTCTCTGTGCCAGAACGAACTCTAACATGCGATATGTCATAAGCTGTGCTAATGAGAACATTTCCAAGACTTCACGCATTTCTTGATGATCTCTGCAGAACCCTAACACTTTCCATATGTTTTTTTTCTGGTTGGCAGGTGGAGTGGATACAACAACAGGTGGTTAAAAGAAGGATAAAGAGGGATTATAAACCTGGTGGCGCCCAATCCGCTTATTTCAATGATCCCAAGTGGCCAAGCATGTGGTATATGGTAAGTACATGTAGAGTCATTGGCTCTGTTTCATAGTAGTACATAGTTACCTGCTGTGGCATTTTGAACAGAGGAAGACTAGTATGTTTAGAAGCAGCAAATTTGGTTCTTTTTTATGTAACTAACAAAGGTCTGTAAATTCCTTACAAGTATTACAAAGAAGTCCCAATGGGCTCTGCAATAGGAAACATTTATTAATGCGTTCATTCATGAACACTTTCTATTGCAAGATGTCTTGGGAGTTACTTATTAGAGGATAAACTTTCAGCAATAAGAAGGGAAGGAACTAAGCTTTAGTCTGTGAAAATAATGTTGTTTGCAGTGTACCTAATTTAATGTCTCCAAAATCACTGTGACATAAAGGTCTTGTGTCATAACACAGGAGAAAAGAGCCATGAACACTGCCTGTTCAGTGTTATAATTACTCTCTTTTAATTAATGAACAATTCCATTGTTGAATTGTTTTCTCTTTGGCATTAATTACACATTTTCTGAGCAAACTTTCGGTTTTGTTTTGGTGGGGGAGGTGGGGAGGAGGGCAGGGCTAGAAAGTCATAGTTAAAGCCTGGAGTGAAGCTTCTGTATTCACAGTGTTTTAAGAAATATCCTTGTTTTGCCTGGGATAGTGTATATCATGGAATTATAAAATAATCTGGTTTGAAAGAAACTTTTAAAGGTCATTTATACTAACATTTTTAAGTAGAGCATGTTGATGAGAGTCCCATTCAATCTGATTTCGTATGTTCCAGGGATGGGCCATCTGCAAACTCTCTGAGCAATGGGTATTTCACCACCCGTACCATAATAACTTTTATCCTTATCTAATGAAGAAAGTCTAAATCCTAGATCTAAGCAGCTGTCCTGTGAGGACAGGCTACAAGAGTTGGGGCTCTTCAGCCTGGAGAAGAGAAGGCTTCAAGGAGACCTTAGAGTAGCCTTCCAGTATCTGAAGGGGGCCTACAGGAAGGCTGGGGAGGGACTATTTACAAGGTCTTACAATGACAGGGTGAGGGGCAATGAGTTTAAACTGGCAGAGGGGAGATTTGGACTGGATGTTAGGAGGAAGTTCTTTCCAGTGAGGGTGGTGAGGCACTGGAACAGATTGCCCAGGGAGGTTGTGGCTGCTCCCTCCCTGGAGGTGTTCAAGGCCAGGTTGGCTGAGGCCTTGAGTGACCTGTGCTAGTGGGAGGTGTCTCTGCCTATGTCAGGGAGTTGGAACTAGATGATCCTTGAGGTCCCTTCCAACTTTACCATGCTATGATTCTATGATAAGCGCTAAATCTACCCTTTTTTTGTTTAAACTGTTACCCCTTGTTGTATTACAACAGAGATAGAAAAAACATAGTCCAAATTTTTCTTACAGGCCTCTCTTGAGTACTGAAAGGCTTGAAAAGAGAAGGCTAATAGGGGATCTTATCAGCATCTATAAGTACCTGAGGGGTAGGTGTCAAGAAGAAGGTGTCAGTTTCTTTATTATGGTGCCCAGTGAGAGGACAAGGAACAGCAGGTACCTGTAACACAGGAGATTCCACCTCAACATGGGGAGACACTTCTTTACAGTGAGAGTGATGTAGCACAGAAACAGGCTACCCAGAGAGGTTGTGGAATCTGCTTCTCTGGAGAGTTTCAAAATCCACAAGAATGTATTCCTGTGCAGCCTGCCCTAGGTGATCCTGCTTTGGCAGGGGCGTTGGTTGTGTTTCTGTGAATAAGGTCTTCCCAGAACCTTCTCTTCTCTGGGCTGGCCAACCCCAGCTCAGGCTTTCTTCACAGGAGAGGTGTTGCAGCCCTCTCACCATTTTTGTGACCTTCCTCTGGACCCACTTCAACAGATTCATGTCTTTCTTGTGCTGAAAATTCTAGAGCTGGATGCAGTACTCCAAGTGAGGTCTCAGCAGGATGAAGTAGAATAGCAGAATTGGCTGTTCTGCTAGCCACGCGTCTTTTGACAAGGGTGCGGTTGGCTTTCTAGGCTATGAGCACACATTGCTAGGTGGTGTCCAGCTTGTCATCCACCAGTACAATGAAAAATTTTATTTAGTAGGCAATTGACTGCCTACTACATGCAGCTGACATGTCTCTGTTTTGATTGATAAAAGAATTGGCTTATTTTTACTACTGTCCTGCTGCCATAGTTCTAAATCTGTACATGTTGTTTTGTCAGTGAATCATAGAATCATAGAATCATAGAATGGTAAGGTTGGAAGGAGACCTCAAGGATCATCTAGTTCCAACCCCCTGCCATAGGCAGGGACACCTCCCACTAGGACAGGTTACTCAAGACCTCGTCCAACCTGGCCTTGAACACCTCCAGGGAGGGAGCAGCCACAACCTCCCTGGGCAACCTGTTCCAGTGCCTCACCACCCTCACTGTAAAGAACTTCCTCCTAACATCTAGTCTAAATCTTTTAATCATCTGTGCTGTTGACAGTAGGACACTTGAAGGCTTTTATGGCTGTATCAGGAACAGTGTGTCCAGCAGGACTATGGAAGTGATCATACCCCTGTACTTGGCACTGATGGGGCCACACCTTGTATACTGTTTTCATTTTTGGACTTATCACTGCAAGAAGTACATGAAAGCAATGAAGCTGGTGAAGGGTCTGGACAGCAGGTCTTATGAGGAGTGACTGAGGGAACTGGGATTGTTTAGTCTGGAGAACAGGAGACTGAGGGTAGACACCTTACTGCTCTGTACATCTACCTTAGAGGAAGTTGTAGTGGGGTGGGTGTTGGTCTCTTNAGACTGAGGGTAGACACCTTACTGCTCTGTACATCTACCTTAGAGGAAGTTGTAGTGGGGTGGGTGTTGGTCTCTTCTCTGTAGTATCAAGTGACAGGACAAGAGGGAATGGCTTCACATTGCGCCAGGGGAAGATTAGGTTGGAATTTAGGAAATTTTTTATACTGAAAGGCCAGGCTTTGAAATAGGCTCCCCAGATTTGTGGTGGAGTTATTGTCCCTGGAGATGTTCAAAGAACATGTAAGTGTGGCACTTTGGGACATGATTTAATGATTGTGGTGGTAGGTTGACAAATGGATTTGATGATCTTAGAGGTCTTTTCTCACCAAGACAGGCTTGTAATTCATTGTTGCATAGAAGGACAAAACTGTAATTGGTAACTAATAATGAGCAATTTCTTTTAGTCCTAACTCAGTCAGAAGTCCTTATCTTCATGAATTTTATCATTTAAGCATATTGTGAGTCAGAAAGTCTAGTAGCTTTGCTGTTCTGTTTCCTCAGTTCTTTTATATTAGTGAATGGTTAAGTATAGCTTTACTTCCAAATTTCCTCTTATTTCTATTAAAGAACTGTACCACTGACTCTTCCTTTCCAATGGAAAAATTGTTCCATATTGCTCTTTCTGAGCTATTAAGGGTCTGTGTCTTTCAGGCAGTGACTTTCCTTATATAGTGGAGAGCTACTTAATTTCTGTTTAATTGTACTACTGAGTTGATGCAGTTAAGGGAAGTTTTAGCCGTTTATTGTCCACTTTGGCAACAGCTTTTACTTAAAATGTAGTTATTTTCAGTTATTTTTTAAAACCTGTATTATTTTTGGGTCATGGAATCATGGCAGGTCTTTTTCCCAGTCTACTGAAATGTGTGTAATTGTCTGTCTTCTGTGATGTATATCTAGTTAGCCTGTCCTATAAATAAGTGCATAAGGTGATTGGCAAGTTACAATAAATGGCAGTAGGTTGTGGCATTTTATTCTGGTATTTTCTTATGTAAACACCCCCAATAAATCAGCATTTTTTATTGAAACTACTAAATAACTGATTTGTCTTTCAGTAGTCTGCTGTTACTGCTACAACTCTATCTTAGACTAAAAAGAGGGGTGGCAAATTTCAGAATAGTAGTCAAGCAAAAACCAACTATATATTATATATAGGGTAGCTTATGTTATTTTTTGTTTGTGCTCCCAGTTTTCTATACTATTTTTTTATTGCTATCATAATGATGGAACTACATTAGTGGGGTAGTTTTGAACTGCTAGGAGGTGCTTATAGCAGTTGCTTCTGAAGTTAGTTTTTTTTTTTTCCAGGAAGTTAACAGTATCCTCTATATAAATCAGTTGTGTTGCCTAGCTATATTGCTTCACAGCTGCCCCACAATTGCCACTCTAATACAGAAAGCACTTTAGGGCTGCAAAAAGACTTCACTGTGTTCATGTACAACTTTCAGAACATTGTCATTTTTATATCTGTGGAAAAAAGTCCTCACTTACAGACCTTCTGGCAAGAAATTGTTCCTGGCTGATTCCATTTACCACTACTGAATAACGCTGTATATTTGCAATCTACTTTAGTGGTAGTGGTTTGGTGATACTCTGTTGAGGGAGATCAGTGAAATGTTAATGAGTATACCTTTTCCACAGAGAGAATAGATAAAAATCTGTGAATGAGTTCAGGACTGTCTTGGGTCATTAGCAGATACCCTCATACGATGAATGTGTCTGTGGTTGTAACCACAGCTGCTTTTGTTAATTTTGTTTACCTTTGTAAGTTGAAGGGAAAACAGAATTTGAGGCTAATTAATGGTTTCAGTTACTGCTGTGTCAGAAAGAGGGTTTTGGTTGCTGTCTGCAAATGTATTGTTGAGAAAGTAATCAAGTGTCATATACACGTTTGTGTTTGGATTAATAAGTAACTTCATTGTGGATTAAGATTCGTACCTTTGGCCATTGAACTGGCATAATCTCTAACAGGGTTGTAAATGTAGTTTAGAATTATTGACAAAAGTTCTTTTATTCACATACTTTGTCAGCAATATTTGATTAATGGTTTTCCTCCGCTATCTTTTTCTTCACAAGTAGTACCCCTCGCAATGTTAATTGTCTGGGCTAGAAATAATACACTTTTGTTTGTGTGATATCCGTGGCAAGAAGCTGCAAGAGGATTCAGGTATTCTTTCTCTTTAATGCAATCACAGAGATTGAAAGTATCTTTTAAGAGCTATTCTGTTAAACAAATTTAAGCTTTGCATTATCAGGGGATTATCTACCAAGACATCTCCTGCTTCTCATGCTCTCTAACAACAAAGAAAACACATTTTTCTTCTGATTTCCCTTGCTTAAAGCAAGGCAAGTTGGAAAAAAATCCAGCTTCTTTATTGTGAGCTCTGAATCCCAAGGCATCTGAGCTTAAGAGTAAAATAGAATATTTGTATAAAGTATCACAGAATGTCAGGGGTTGGAAGTGACCTCAAAAGATATCTAGTCCAACCCACCTGCCATATCAGGATCACCTGTACCAGGTCACACAGGAACACATCCAGGTGGGTTTTGAATATCTCAAGAGGGAGACTCTACAACCCCTGTGGGCAAGCCTGTTCCAGTGTTCCATAAAGTAACACATGAAACTTCACCCTGTTCAACTGTTCTTCATAACTGACCTACAAAACTGAGTCCATCTTGTTTAGAATTAACTGATGTCAAAGGAATCAAATCAAAAGGAAAAAGATGGTTCCTTGTTAACATCCCTTTCCAAAATTTGAGTAAGGAGAGAGCTAAGTCTTGGATGCCATCTCCTGATCTCAGCTAGCTTTGTATCATATTATATCTAATAAATTTATTCCCTTTGATTGCCATTGACAATATAACTTGTTTGTCAATAACTGGGTGAACTATATACACCAAGTTTGCATAACTGAAAGAGGTCAAAGTCAACCCTGAAGCTTTACAGCTATCTGAAATTGTCCTACTTAACTTGCAATAACAACAAACATTGTCTTTGGAATTTCCAGTGGGGACTTTGTGCCTAACCAATTGCACTGAACCTGCCAGTTGGTTTAATGAGTTTCCTCATCTTGCCTGCATGGAAGAATAGTCATAAAAACTCAAGAATGTAAGTGCAAAAAGCCTACAAAGATGTGGTTAATGTAACCATAGACTTCAGTTACAAGACTTCTTACTTACCATTTCTTTTTGCTTCCCACTTCAGAGGAACTTCATAGTGGTCATCTGGAACTGGAATTCCACAGGCACATAAACAAAGCTTTCTCTAGCTATAATGTAGCTCTCCTGTGATACTGTGGGGGTTTTGTTTGTTTGGTTGGTTGTTTTTTTTTTTTTTATATAGCTGCAAGAAATTAGTTAAGAAATTATTTATTGATGGTGTTACACTGCAAAGATGCTGACTACATCTTTGCAGACAGTTCTGACTGACAGAACTCTTTTTCAACACTGATCAAGAATAATCCTTTTGGGTACTGTTTTCATTCCTTCCTTTGTTAGTACCAATTGCTACTGCTGACAAGATTCTCTAATTTGGAGAAGCTTCCACTTCCTTCCAGGTTCCTTCCACTCCATGTGGTGTGAACATAGAATATTTCTGCAAGACTGAGAATTTACTGGAGGAGGAGTATGTTGTATTGATATGTAAGGCTGGAGGGAGAGACGGTGTTCTGTTAGAGCACCTTAGAATACAAGGGAAACAGGTGGAAGCTTCAGCTTCCACTGCAGTAGATCACTGAGGCCAGATGGTATTCCTCTGAGAAACTACAGCATAAAATAACTGAGCTACTCACAAAAATAAAAAATGTAGTTTTCAAAATGGTGTTACACTCAGAGAAGAAGTTAGCCAGGATCTCTAAATGCACACTTGAGCTCATCTTAAAAATTGCTGTATTAGTGAAACTTACCTGAAAACATCAGGAACTAGCTGCCAGTATCACTAAAGCTGTAAACTACACCCAGAAGTGAAACATGGTAATTGCCTGTTAGTTTCTCAGATAGAAACTAACTGGGTGACAGAGTCATATTCATAATCTACTTGTAATGGAAGAAGGACACCACCTATTACATATGTAAACCAAAGAAAATGCTGCTTTAATTTTCATTACTAAGCACATCCAAAATAATTCAAAACCTCACTGATTTTTTTTTTCATCATTTTGTTTCTCAACCTTTTTTTATTTTCTCTTTGTGTTTACTCCTCATTGTTCCTTCTTTCTAGACACAAACCATTCTTTGGAAGAGTAGGTGGAAGGCAATGTGTTTGTAGGAGTGTTGCCCTCTAAATCAGTGATGAACAAGAGTCCATGGAGCTCCACC